>JAQIXL010000408.1:0-33024 GCA_034700245.1 Poikilolaimus oxycercus | reverse complement strand
CTTCTGCGTTTTTGAAGCCCCGACAAGGGGACCCCCTTCTGCGTTTTAAAATTGCGGCACCCCCGGTTTAACCACTGAATAAAATCATCCGAAAGACATCTTTAACGGCTAAGAAGCAAACTTGCAGGATGAGCCGTACAGTTCAAGGCGCGCAAGGTATTTCCATAACTTTGAGATTTCGAATTGAGCTTGATGATAGTCACGACGAGGGCCTTGTACCGGTGCGATTAAGAGGAGGAAGATACGGCCCGCCTCAATACTCCAACGGCCGTGGCGATCCCTATCGCAGCCTCTATCGCAAGGGTTACTACTACTCGAATCCAAGACAGCCTTACTATCCCAGGTAATTGACGGCCTTGAAGTGACGTTACAGCCCATTAAAACCAGCTTTACATCTGAACTTGCGTTTCAGACAGGGAAATAGTCAAGTAAGCACTTACCCGTTCGGTTCGATCTACCATCTCTATCCTGGCCTGTATCCAAAGACTGAGCGGTAAGCACACAATTGTTACGGAAAACAGTTTTTCCTGTAGCTACTGCCCTGACATGCGAGGAATGTTCGCCTGGACTTGTCAGCCGAGCAAGCCGCTGCGTTTGGATCTCGTCGAGTTTTGCAAGGCTTGCTTGTCTTGTCTTCTCACTGTTCAAGGATTATTCCGCGATTTGCCATGTGCCGAACTATCATCGACTGCCGGGCCCGAGGATGGGTCACAATGGCGGAAAGTCGGACATCGGACACGTCGACGTCGGCTACAACTTTGGCTTCTCAATCGGAGTCGTGCCGGGACTAGAGGCGAGTGCAATCTATGCGTAAATCAAGGCTCTAGGTGAATGCCGGTTGGGATGTGGATGTTGGACCGATTCCGGGCATGGGCGAAAGTGTTGGTGTTGGTCTTGGTGGGTTTTGACTTTCATTCCAGAAACTCTTTCAGGCAACAACGTCGCTGTGGTCGGCGCGAAACCTCCGGAAGCGTATCGTCGTGGCATGGATGATCCGAATCAGAAGGGTGGTGGCATTGTTGGCGTTGGTGGCGGTGTTAACGTCAATCCAGGTGCCGGGGTCGGACCAATTGGCGTGAGTGACGGGGTTGGAGTAGGCAAATGAGTTGTTCAATTGCTGCTGTGACTTCCTCGTTTTCAGTATGAACACCAATAAACTGTCACTCAAGCAAGGTGACAAGACAGTCTCACAGCAGGTTTGATGCTCCGCCGTATCGTGAAAGTTGTTCCTTTTTGTGCTGACATCCCGTCAGACTAGATTGAGCACAGAGTACACTACGAAAATGCACCTCTCAACAAACAACATGGAAAACTGTCGGCCCGCAGGCGATGAGGCATCTTCTTGAAGTCGTTCCAATGAACGTTCGAAGGATCAATTCTTCTCTAATTGCTGCTGAGCGAGGGTTGGAAAGATAGGGCGCAAGAGCGTCAGTGACGGCCTGTAGACTGCCGTCAACGTGTGGCCTCAATATTTGGGTTCACGATGACAAATATGGGCAAGCTTTCGCTTGTCGTTCCTGCAGTTTAGAGTTTGAATAGCTTTCGTAATGCGAAAGATGCAACAAAAGGTGAGCACAATCTTCGGTAATAATTTTTCAAGCTGAAGATTTTCCAGCTCCAGCTTTTCTAGCAGGTGCTAGATAGGCTACTGTAAGTGCTGCTCGTTGTTCAAGATATGAGACAAGTTCTTGCCGCAAAAGTTTGGCGAGCGAAGAAAGGAGAAATAATTAACTCTATTATGAAAGTTGTTACCATCGTGACATCCTGACATTGTTCCCAAATGTTTGCTATGAAGTTTTTATGACTTCCAAACAACTTTTCTATAGCAATACGATGCCGTAGATGCCAAAAATGAAGTCAGATTTGACCGGTGACGTCATCCAAGAAAGTTATCGTACCCCTCGAAAAAGTCGATTTTCTAGGATTTGCTCGAAAGCTTGCAAATCATATAACAAAAGATAGAGAATTTCATGGCGAGTCGAACAGTATATAGAATGGGCCACCTATATGTTAAGCTGTGCAAGTAATGAGCTGTGCAAGTAATGAGCAACTCGGGTGGTAAAACTCGGACCCTGGTAGTAAAACTCGAACAGTTCCTGGATCTCTCAGGTTCAAACCCAGCAAGCTATAAGATTTTTGCCAGCCTTGAAATCCTTAAGAAAGGTCAATGTCAGGGGTAGTATGAACAAGAATTCTAGGTCAGCCTAAAACTCTGGTCAGCTCAAGTGAGGAACCCGGGCTGGTCTTGGACAGCCCGGGATGCCAGCCTAAAGCTCTGGCCAGCTCAAGTGAGGAACCCGGGTTGGTCTTGGACAGCCCGGGATGCCAGCCTAAAGCTCTGGCCAGCTCAAGTGACTAACCCGGGTTGGTCTTGGACAGCCCAGGGATTCCAGCCTAAAGTTCTGGTCAGCTTAAGTGAGGAACCCGGGTTGGTCTTGGACAGTCCCAGGATGTCAGCCCAAAGCTTTGGTCAGCTCAAGTAACGAACCCGGGTTGGTTCTTGGACAACCCCGTGATGCCAGCTTGAAGCTCTGATCAGCTCAAGTAAGCAACTCGAGTTAGTCTTCGGCAATCCCGGGATGTTAGCCTATGACTGGGCAGCCCAAGGAAGAAACTCGGGTTGATCTTGGAGCGTCCCGGGATGTTAGCAGAATGTTGGTCGGCCCAAATCAGTCCTCTCCAGGTCTCACTAGTCCAACAGAATGCGTTTGTGTCTTGGAAATCACAAGTTTCGTTGTCAGGTACTGATTACGCTATTGGTATCTGACGCCCATTTTCTTCATCTCGTCGTCTTTCACAACGCAATTCTGGAAACCATTGAATTCCCTCGTATGTAGTTGAAACGAAAAAAAGTGTTATTGAGAACGAAAGCGCACAGAAAGGTCGTTCAGACTACATCAGCCACAAGGACTCCACACTACATCATCTGGCCACAAACGCGTTGAGACGAAGCGCTCCAAACTGATGGCAATCGCCTATCACTGCATCTTTTCAAGCAATCAGTCACAATTTGGCAATTATAGTTTTTCGCAGAGCTTTATTTGCGGGATATTTTAAAAGGAGTCGGCGTTCTTCTCGGGCTACTTGCGGTGCGTCTTCTTGTTCGGCGTCAGCGCCGCCTTTGGCTTCTCCGTCTCCGGCACCTGCATCCTCGTTCTCTCTTCTCCTCTTCAAGAACTGACCACATCGAACGAGGTCCTGCAAGTGACTTCCTTCTCCTTCTCTTTCTCCTCGGGCGCCGCCGTCATCTCCGGCAGGCGCTTTCTGCAAGGCTTCCTTCTCTTCCTCTCACAATAAGCTTACTCTTCGACCTTCTTCGGCCGATGCGTTGTGGGCCCTCGGTGCTTCACCGCAGGCGACTCGGCGGGCGGCGGAGAAGGCAGCTTCATCTCGACGAACAACGGGTCGATGTTCTGCAGGGTGTCCTGCAGCGAACTTTGTTATTCAGCTACCGTAACCCACGTCTTGGTCCACGTCCGTCTCGACCTTGCCCTCATCGTTTGGTTGTTCGGCCTGCATCGGGTTACTGTAGGTTCCCCTTTCTTACCTGCGAGGAGAAGAGCTGCGTGATGTTCAGCGGGATGACGGACTGATTGGCGTTCGCATTCTCGAAGTCCTCTCCCGCCTGCGCCCTCTCTTCATTCATTTTCCTTTGCATACACTTTGCATTTCCGTTTTGTTGTTTGCATCTCCCTGCGGCAGCAGATAGAAGCCCACCGAGACCGGGCCCCTGAAGCTTTATTCCTCCTCCAAAGGGCAGACTTGAGGCTGGAGCGAGTGTGCGATGTGGCAGCAGTCGCCGTGGCCTCCGTCGGGGAGCCCCCTTCGGAGCCGGGCGCCGTGTTCGCCGGCGGGGAGTCGGGGTCGCTCTTCGACTGCGTGTTCTGCAGTGGACGGTCCATCGGCTGCCAAGAGTTTTAGTCGTTTTCGAGAGACAAACCTCGGGAGTGAGCTTGGCCGTTCTCACGACCTTCTTCTCCTCGTCCGGCTTCTCTTGCTTCTCCTTGGGACGAGCCGACGGCTTCTTCTCCATCTTCTCCATCGAGAGACCGCCGGCCGACGGCTTCTTCTTCTTCGACGAGCGGCGAGGCTTCGCTGCCGAAGCTGCCTTCAGAGCCTTCTTCTTCTTCTTGACGCACATCTCGACGTCGACGCTTCTCGTAACAATGGCTCTGGGAGAGGAAAGCAGGCCTTTTGAAGAAGTACCAAGACGTCTAGTCTGAATAGCAGACATTCGTATTCTGAAAGCACAGTAATGCGGAGACATGGCGGTCATTCAAACTTTCTTAGGATATTCCGATCAGTGGACCGTGCTGGCGGAGGTGCTATGCGCGACTCTCACATGAGCCGTGACCTCTCGTTCTATTGAAGAAGCTCCTGTTAGTTGAACGCATTCTTCGCGAATAGCTCTATTCGAATTTTGAGATGCTAACAATAAGTCTACTTCTTCTTCTTCCTTCTTGCAGTCTGCGGTTTCTAATCTTCTTTATGTACCGGGCTCAACTTTGCGGCCAATTGTTTCGGACGTTCTTTGAGTTTTGAGTTCTACCATGCGAACGTAGACATGTAATCTTTGTTCAACCTGTCCAATCACGATGTTGTTTTCTCTTTCTTCATCGTCTTTATCGTTGCGGCTTGTCTGTTAGTTAGCAGTGAATCACATGAACAGAGAGTGAGTGGAGAACGCCAACAGGAATGACCGCGACTGCTCGCCCGCGCGGTTGCGAAAGTTGGCCCTCCTTCTCAAACCCGGCGCGACTACGCGGCGACCTCGCGGGCGCTTATATAAGCGAGGTGCAAAACTCCCACATTGTTCATTCCAAATGAACATATACTAAAATTGGAACAATACAGAGAAGATTAGCATGGCCCCTGCGCAAGGATGACACGCAAATTCGTGAAGCGTTCCAAATTTTTTCTCAAAGTCAGTTTTGCTTCTTTCGATGGTCCCTAAACGAGCTTCAGGAACATCTTTTGCCCCTCAAAGTCAAATTCTTTTTCTCTGCAGCCTTATCTCTCCGTTCCCTACGGCACAAATCACAGCTTCACATCCTGCTTCAAACTCCTCTCCTGACTAGTTTCTTGGGGCCGGGGATAGCTCGTGCCTCTGTTGAGCCGTCCTTCCTTGTTTGTGGCACAGAATCCGTAGGTCGTGTTCTGAACTTGCTTTACAAATTCTCATTATGCAATGATTCCCACGAATCAGCTGTGTTCTAGAGTAATCTTGGCTGTATCTCCTGATCACTACAATATGCCGACCGGCATGACAAATTGAGTCTGCAGTTGCTGGCCCCGATTCTGTTTGTTGCTTGTTCGATGCTTGTGACTCCGGATGTCCCGGGTTCAGCTCTCCTCCAGGACACCTCGTGTCGCACCTCGCGTCACTCGCTAATCAAGAAACCGTAGTATACGATCAGAGCCTATCGGCGAGTATTCGACCCGTCCACGTTGCTCCCGTTCCGGCCATTCAATATGCTTTCTGTGTGTTCTGCTCGTGCCCGTTTCATAGTTTGTAGACAAGCGGATGCACTTTGGATCGTAGTATGAAGGTATTTTCAGGACTTCGAGACTGCTTTGAAATGCACTTTGTTCTGGAAAGGACAGACGGTTTATCTTGCTGAATTCACAAGGAAAACTGTGTGAACAACAAAGAAACTTCAAAGTGTATCACTGTCTTCGAACTTTTTAAAAGCTAAGAGGAGCTTGGAAAGAGGAAGTTGTGTATGCTGTCAAAGGACGACTTTTTTATGTTTCACCGAAGAATTATGACTTATCCAAATCATTTCTACCTTTTTCATTGTGCCAAACAACCTCTTGAAATGTTTGTGAAAGTCCTTTATGGTTTTCGTGATTCCAGAAAACGTGAACAGATTCATTCGCATGAGAGCTCTCCGAGCTACTTGGTGAAAAGAATAGATTATAGGAAAGAAGAGAAGAGAGAGAAGAAGAAATAGTTTAGAAGGATAAAGAAGATTCTCTTGTTTTCTTTTATAGACAGATCGGCCATGAAAACTGGCCTTACAGCACGATGATACATCGGTGTTGAAGGAAAAGAGAGAGAGAGAGATGTGTGTGAAGAGAGAAGAGGGAAAGAAAGTTCGAGTGTGTGGTTGTGTATGTGTAGGTCAAGGACGGTCAATGTCAAAATTCCAAAAAAATCAAGCAAAAAAAGAATCTCATGGAAAGGATAGACGACACTCTGTGTAGAAGAGGAGAGAGAGGCAGGATGTGCGCACGTCCGAAAGAAAAATTTAAGAAAGCGGATTACTGTAGGTCTTGTTATACAGTAACCCGTAGTGGCTAGGGAAAGAGGGAAAGAGAAAGAAGAAAAGAAGAAAAATACACGATAGAATTGTGTTGTTCAACGGGTTTCGTTCGGACTAGTTTCTGGGCGAAAAAAATTCTGGCAAAATCGCGGATAAATACGTGCAAAAAAATTCTCTATGAAATACACAACAAATCTCTTTTCGCGGTGGAAGCAAGCGTATTTACAAAGAACGGATCGACATGATGAAAAAGACTCGGAAAAAGTTAATATGGCCATTTCGTTAAAAAGACATGATCCTTAGTGTCATACTGTAGGTACAGTATTCATTTCTCTCGTCTCATAAAAACTCAACTATGGCTCTTCAGAACAAATTTCTATAATAGGTAATCACGAAGAAAAAGAAAACAGACAAACAAACAATGAACACACCTCACAAAAGGAGTATACGGCTAACGACAGCAAAACGCTTGTCTACTCAATTTTCACGTCAGGGTTAGTCTCTCTTGAAATCTCAGACAGATTCTTGTTTTGAAACATAAAAGAGACTGGGTCATAAGTTGTCATCGGTACAGTAATCCATCAAGAAAAGGAGAAAAGAAGAAGAAAAGTCATCATGCTTCAGGAAGAACCAGAGAAAGGGAAAAAGAAGGATCGCTTCAATTGTCAAATCCTCGCTGAAGAGCAAGAATTCGCTCGCAGAGACGCTGCGGGGAGCACTCATCGGGATGGGCGGCCATGACGGCTTGAACTGCGGCCTCGGGGAAGAGTTGGCAGAGATGGTACTGAAGACGAAGTCGGTCATCCGAGAGTCCCATGCTTGATGGTGAAATCTGGCTGGACGACGTCGAGGACAAGCTGTCGAATCTTCAAAACAACCAGGTTTCAATAAGTTTCAAGTCTCTTACCGAGTAACGGGGCCAACGGAGAACTCGCTCTGTCCCCAGACGGCGGTGCTCGGCGCGAAGAGGTGCTGGGTGGGAGCAGGCGGCGGACGCGAGAACGGTCCTGGCGCAAGTTCGGTGACACTCGCAGCCCTTGACGCATCCGGGGAGTGGCCTCCTTGGGCGTTTTGGAGTTGAACAGCCGGTGCGAGTGGCGCCGAGGCGTTTCTCGCCAACGAGGCATGAGACGGTCCCGACCAATGCATGTGCGGGGGAAGAGCCTGAGAAGGTTTTTGTCTCTCGAGGATTACGGTACCGGTTCTGGGATGAGATTCTCGCCGTAGTAGACTTGATGCTGGGAGTAGTCCACTTGATTGTGCTGTTGAGGAACATTGAGGGACTGAGTTCGGCCAACTGCCATGTGCATGGCGGAGGGCGACGCCTTCTCGTACATCATCGATGGGCCTGAAAGTCAAAGTAAACCGCTTTGAAGTTGAAGTCTCACGTTCTCCGAGGGTCTGCTTTCCGCGTTGATTGTTCTCTTTGAGAAGACGCTCTGTGACGCTGACTCGCACGCCGTTCGGACGCTCCGGGTGGTAGTACCTGGAAATGGGTTCATGAGAAACCAGACAGGATGTTTCAAGCCGATTTGAAGCTCTAGATTCGAGGTTTCCTAGAAGGAAGGCCGACTCACTTGCACTTGTTGCCATAGGTGCACTTCCGGGCATAGGGGCAAGGCTGTGCCGACGGCACAACGGCGTTCTTGGCGAGGAATTGTTCGAGTTTCGGACCGTGACGACCAAGCGGATCGTCCGGCGGCATGAACCTGTAATTTGACGTTGTTTTTCTATTCCGAAAAGCGCCAGCTAACAGGAAAAAAATGGCGCTCAACATAAGACGAATCATTGAAACGGATGTGTGAATAACAACTCTGGATGCCCGCGGAAACAACTACTAATGCAGCATGAAAAACGGTTCTATTATGAAATGGCTGAAGCCGGCGAACTCACTTTCCATCGACGAAGGAGTACATGAGAAGGCGCTGCTCGACGAGGCGACGATACGGCGGATGCTCACGGACAAGATCCCTGAAAGCGTTTGTTGAAAACCCTGTGTTCCGTTCTTATAACATTCCCAGCAAGATTTCCCTCCTTATGGTTTGCAGCCGAAACACACAAGTGCATCCATCGCCAATTGCCCTTTTCTCTCTCATTTTGCAGAACGAGGACAGAGAGGAATGCAAGACGAAGAGGGACGCGCGCGCTCGCGCGAAGAGAGTGTTTTGTTGTTTACACAACGCGCGTTTGTATATTCATTGTTTACGTCTTTGTTGACATCGTCGTTGCGCTTACCGGTATTCGTCGTTGGAGACGATGACGGCGTCTTTCTCCTCTGCCGCCTTCAGAATGTAGCGATCGTCGTGGCAAACGATTCGGCGACCGTTGATCCGCCTGAAAACGGTTGATTTGTTGTTGACAGAAAAAAGGTTGCTGGAATTGTTTCTTGAAAACGCTTCGCAGTTTCATATCCGAATGAAACGTGGCCAATTGCGACCACTTCATTGCGCTCATGACCGACGTCTATTCAAAGTTCAAAAATCTCACCTGGACGGCGTCCACACGAGGATCTTCTCCTGATCGAGCTCAGCGAGGATATGCTGGTCAGTGATCGGGCAGTCGGCCCGCGCCGTCTCACTAAAAGCACCTCCGTATCACTCAGTCCATGGGTCTCGGGGCGAAAGTCGCAAAGACGAGACGGATTACTATACCTTCGGAAGTGTGGCACGAAGACGAGGATGTCGTCGTGGCCGCGTTGCTGGAAGAACTTCACGCACTCACGGATGCCGACGCATGAGAACACCTCCTTGCGGCCGTGTCTGAAACATATCGGGGATGAGTTCACTGTTTAAAGTTATTTCATAAGAAACTGCTCCTCACTAGCGGCATCAGTGGGAATATTGCAAAACTCAAATTCCACTAACTAAAATTATCCAACTGAAACAGACAATAGCAAATGGTCAAGAGCGCATGGACAAGGGGAGAGATTGAGCACTGTGAAGGGGGGTCGAAAAGAGTCTCTCTGGAGGGGGCCTGCTGGACACTGCCTCGAGTGCCTCCCTCCGCCGCGCGCGGCCTCCTCTCCTGGATGAAGGCCCCGGCGAGCACATGCACTATGCGCCGCCGCTCCAAAAGCGGACAAGAAGGGTGGGCGCCCGAGGAGCACAAGAAGAAGAAGAAGGACAGGGTGGCCAGTCAAACAAACAACTATGACGTCATCCTCGGTCGTCCTCCTGGCGACATCGTCGCCTTAGTGTTCACTCCCTCTCCTCCCCTCCTCCCTCGCGCCTCCTTTCTTTTTGACCTTTCTATTTTCTGTCGTTGAAAAGCGAGGAGTTTTTTGGCCTTGAGAGACCCGTCACCAGGTGTGGCCCACAAAAAGGAGCAGAACGTGGCGGATCCTGGTGCGATAGACGATGGCTGAAGCCTAGCCGTGCCGGGTTCCCCTTAACCGGGAGCAAGAAGAAGATAAGGGTCAACACACGGGGGGTGGCGACGCGACGGCCTCTCTTCGAGGCTCATAAATTTGGAGTCGAGAGGGCTTCCGCCGTGTAGGTGTTCAATGTGCTCCCGAAACTGCTACAGACTGGCGGCTAATATAGTACACGACAAGAAATTCCACGCCTTGCTTGGTGGTTTCAAGATTCAGTTTTATGATCCGCGCATACTTTCTCGTCATTGACACAGAACACGACCGGTTTGTTTTGAATACATTTCAAGCATTCGTCATCTAAAGCCAACACTGCACGTATCGCTATGCTTGTTTTTCGAGTCATTCACAAAAGAAGTTTCATCTCCTTGAGTCGTTTTGCTTCAACGAGGATTCATGTTCAAGCTGCAGACTTTCCTCCATGCGCTAGAGGCACCTCGGAGGAGAATCAAGAAACAAACAAGGTCTGCGCGGCCGCCGCCGCCTCGCAGACAACAATAGGCAAAGAGCATGGACTGTCGCTTGAAGGAGGGAGGTCTGGTTCGATCCCCCTCCGTCGTCAGTCCCTGGATATCTCTTCTCCCTCTCCCTCCTCCTCCTCCCTTCTTCGTCTCACAGTTGTTGACATGTGAGAAGCAAGTGTGAAGAAGAGGGGGCTGCATAATCCGCTAGTCGTCCCACCTCCTCCCTCCTCCCTCCTTCCCCGCCACGGCGAGGAGTCCTAGGACGGAAATCCGGTCTACCGTAACCCGAGGATCGAGCTCGATTCCTGGAGCAGAGAGGGGAGACCCAGCTAATCCGACTCTGCACGGCGGTTTTCATTCACAGAATTAGCAAAGCGGCTGCCGGGCGATGCGAGGAGTGAAGATGACTAAAATCCCCTCTCTAGTAAGGGGAATATGAGATTTCTCGGCTCCTGCACTGGGCCTCTCTTTCTGTGGAGCTGTGGTCGAGGAGGAGAAGCGGAAGTGGTGCTCTTGAGAGAGCAGTGAAACACTTCTTGAAACATATCCCAAACAGGGAGACTGGAGTTGGAAGACGGATGGAGAGTCATCGAGCAATTTGGGTGTTGAAGTAAGTGGCAGCTTTTGAAATTTAGGTGCGGAGTTAGTTGCGACTGTCGAATTCTAGGACTCAATACTATTCGCGTCCCATGAAACCTACAAGTGAAAAACTTTAGAAACCGGACCATACGTCAACTTATTGTCGGTTGTCGCAATAGCAGACAATACTCATATCCCGTGCAACCTAATCAACAATCTTCCCGCAAAAGTTCAGACGGAATTGCTCCTTCCGATCACGCACCGAACATCAACAACGAGTGAAACGCCCAAGTGCATAAAGGCGCAAATCCCGTCTCGCGACTGTGACCTTTGCCTTGCGAAATGTCAGGAGCAGACTCGATTTAGCTCCTTGAGGGGAGAAGGGACGCCGAGGTGTGGCTAAAGGACTTTGCCGTCTCTTGCCGATGCTTAGACGAGATCAACATGTTCCGGGAAGAAGAAGGCTGGCATCACTTTTTGAAGAAACAAGAAGCCCATCAATAGCCAAAGATCCCCAAGCTAACTGTCAACAAATGAAACCCTGGCAAAAAAAAACTCACGTCATGGCAAGATTTGAACCGTCAATCACGATTGCTCGAAGTTCGGGTGGTGCTGCTGGCGAGGGTGACGAGGAGTTCGATGAGACTTTCTTCGTCGAGGCTCCACCGAGTTTGATCAGTTCAGCCAGAATTCGGTCCTAAAGGCGTTTGTCTCAAACTCTTCAAATGATTCAAACCTGGCCGACATTGGTTCCAAGTTTGGCGAGGACTTGCCGCAATTGCATCTCGCTGTAGCCGAGTTTTGTCACGAAATCCACTAGGTGATCATCAATCTTCTCCTGAAATTACGGTAAGTCATTGCGGTTTTCGCTTCAAGTGTACCTCTTCTTCGGCTTTGACTTCAACGTTGAGCATGGCAAGTTCAGCTGCGAGGGTGTCGCTGGGCTCTCGCGATAGGGTCGTATGAGATTCTTCACTGCAGGAGGAGTAGCAGGAATCCTAAGAGAGTTGAAGTGCGTGAAGCCTAGACAAACCTGTCCATCGAGAATGGGCTTCGGCACGCTGACCAAAGGAGGGAACGAGGTGTTCGGTTGTTGCGTGGCGAAGGAGGGCGGCGAGGATAGCGTGAAGCGCAAGACGGCTGTCGGGTCGATGGCGACGGCCGGGCCGCGCGAGACGCGCCGCAACGGCGGATGAGCCCGATCCATTCGACTGCAAAGAGTGATATTTAGACCTCCACGACGATTGCTTGCTCAACGCTCTCGCGACTATGAACGGGCTTTGAAACGGAGAAGACAACGATTATAATAGAACTGTTTCGGCAAACTCGATTATCTTCGAACGAATTATTGAAGTTCTCAGAGAGTTTGTTCTGTTGAGGGTCGGGTGAAACTTAGTGCTCACGATGAGCTGAAGATTGGAAATCAAAATAACGTCCTGGCAGTGCTTGTAGCCCATTTCCGTTATTATGTGTTCGTTTTGAAACCTTCAAATTTCGAAATGCCCAACAACTCTCTCGACTGTGATCAGTGATAGGTGACACAGCGGCGAGGAGGAGGACCGAGACGTGGTTGCAATGCAGCCTCGAAGAGAGAGAGAGAGAGGAAGAGAGAGAAGATAAGAAAGACTGGGAAAGGACGACGAACAGATCGCGCGCGCTCGCCCGTGAGAGAGTTTTGTGTGGCACGACGGGCATCTCCGGGTTGGCTCGTCCGGCTTCCCCCTCTTCTCCTCATGTCTACCGTCTTCTTCCTTCTCATCCTCTTGCGATTTTCGCCCTGGGACCAGATTTTCGCTTCGAGAACCCAGCTTCAGGAAAGAAGCCCCCCTGCCACGTGCAACGGCATCATAAACACGCCCGTGACGTCGCAAATTCTTGGCCCGCCGATAACACACCGGATACAGTAGAAGCATCTCAAGTAATCAATTCGGCACTCAGAATGCGCCAGCAAGTGAAGAGACAATCCATGTAGGCGTCGACTTGACGCGCTGGCGCATGTTTGGCGTAGGGATTGGCACCGGAGCAGCCGGCGCGCGCTGGTGACGCTTCACTCGAAGGAGGCTTTTTCTTTCACCTCTCTGTTTGGTCTTCCAGAGGCGCGAAAAACAGCTCAAGAACTGAGAAATCCCGACAAATATAGGTTTCAACGCGGTTGCAAGGGTATAAATCTTGAGCGCGACGTGAAGTAGGGGAGGGCCTCCCGGAATAGCCAGTCGACGGGGAGGGCATGGCCGTGGCCGGAGTCAGGCGGGCATTGCCTAGTGATAAGGAACGAAGAAGGACGCTCACGGAAGTCACCGCTCCGGAGGGTGAAACATATCGACGCCCGGGTGCTCCGCTTCCCCTTCTCCGGAGAAGGCGGAGGGGCACAGTCTGCACAAGCTCTTTCTTCACCAGACTAGACGTATTCCTGAGGGGGAAGAAGCCGTGCACTCAAACTGGGAATAGCCCGATGACGCGGCCGCCGCTGATCAAAATATGAACGGGAGGGGTGAGAGGGAAGACTGGAGTGTCCAAAACGGCGATATGAACGCGTTGTTTGTCGTCAGCAAGGAGGAGAGGCGAGACTTGTACGACGAACCACAAACTTCAGAGGGTCAGAAAGGGTCACAAATTGGAGGAAGAGATCAAAACAAGAGCGCATTTGAACATCAACGACGTCGATGACGAAATGAGGAGAGCGTTGAGTTGAGAGGCGGTCTGAGAGCCATTGAAGTAGGTTCCTGACAAAAGTACTTCAATCAAGTGTGAAACATCTAGCCAAATGTAATTCAAACTGACAATGAGCAACCAAATGATACTGCAGCAATGGAACCACCAACAATGAGCCCATCTTTGCCTCAAGCTTGAAACATTCTCTCTTTTCAACAGACTGTCAACAAATAACGAGAACCCCGTTGCATGTCAGCCTACATGCTCGAGATGAAACCTCGAAGAGGCGATGGGGCAAGAGGAGGCAGAGAGCGGGAATCCTATCGAGACAAGCCGACGGCTCAGGCACCGCCGCATATGGCTGCTCTCGATGGCTTGCCTTGCCCTGAGGGGCGTGGCCGTCGACTGCCTCGGCGCCTCCTCGGCTGTTGAAGAAGAAAATCCGCGGGCGGTCCACCTCCTCCCCTGCCCGTGAGGAGTCGAGACGGATATGGCATAAATGCCAATCTGCCCCCCGATCCCGTCTCCCTTCCCTCCTCCTCCTTCGACTGCTCCCACGTGCTTACATTCACAAATCTTCACCTAAAAATACCTTGCCCAAGCATCAATGAACGAGACGACCGAAGATGGCTCAAGGGAAAAAGACGAGGAGCAGACGATTGAAAGGGCAGAGAGGAAGGAGCGACCTGCCCCTAGTACGCGGCAAATGAACTATTTCGCAATCACTAATTCGGACACCGGCTTCCCGATTGGGACAGTTGAACGTGGTGGGCGACGGACGGACGGAGTGGGCACCTGAGGGGAGCGGTCGGTTGGACCGACGGACTGGCGGGAGCAGGCGGGGTTCGCGACCTTGGCGAGTCTCTCTCACTTCTCTTCTTCCCCTTTTGAACGTCGAGTAGGGGAAGGGGAAGAAGGAGGAGACGGAAGAGGAGGAGGCGGCATGGTGTCTCTGGTCTCTTCTTCTCTTACTCAATACCGTTCAGCATCACGTCCTAATCGAACACCCTCCTCTCGAAGAAAAAGGCAGAAGAGAAGACGACGAGAGAGTTGGAAAGGACCAAAATACGATCACGTTCTTTCTTCTTCTTCTCCTCAACTTCTGTGAAGAGCATGAAGAGCCGCGCAGCCACACCCTGGAAACCCCCGCTCGCATTGATTGTTGTGGAACCTGGCGGTTTTAAGGTTAACGTTAAAGAAGTTGTCGTTGCAAGCGTGCCAATAGAGAAGATGGTCACGAAGTTTTCCAAAGATCCTATTTGCAACGAAACTCTAGGCTAGCGCATCAATGTTCATCCTCTCCTTCCACCACACGTAGACCTCGAGAAATCACGCTACTCTCGAAGTATTTAGAACTACCGGTCCCATTTCGGGAGCACGTCTAAAATCAGCTTATTCAATCAAGCCCTGCGGTGGTCCCACTTTTCTACTTTTAGAGGCGAATTGCGAAAAACGCTCGCGCTCGAGAGAAGTGCCTTCTTCTTGTCATCGAAGGTGGCTAGAAGAGAGGTGGGGTGAGGGAGGAGGCTGAAGCAGAACGGAAATATGCTCAAATCGCATGAGCACCACTTGCGTCAGTAGCATCGTAATTGGCCTAACTTCTTCGCCTTCTTCATCGTCGTTTTCTTCTACTTCGTTAGCGCCTCGAACATCTCTAAATCTCTCAGGAAAAAGCGACTCACTAGGCCATTACCAGAACGCGAACTCCCTAAGTCTTCCCATAATAATTACCGTATCACCTATGAGATGAACAGAAAAATTTCGCCAGAGACTCCCAGGATCAACAAGGCCGTATGTCTTCCTGGGATTGGATAAGTTTCGTGCGAACTCATGGGTCGACGTACTCTTAGGACAGCTGAGGATTAGAGAAAGACTCGAGACGATAGCCACAACAACAACGTCGTCGATCGACGGCAGGTAAGGTGATGAGATTCACGGTTTCACGGATAATTAAAATTGTTGAGCACTTGTAAAAAAAACCTTTCTCTGCTCTGAGGATAGTGATCCGTTGGGTCCCGTCAACAAAAGCAAAAAGTGAGACCTGCAGCTAATCTGTCGAGACGCGTTTCATGAAAACAGCTTACGATCATTGCAATGACTGCTTGCTGATGGTCAGCTTGCGAGAATTGGCTGGTACAAAATTGAAGTTGCAAAAAGTGTTTCAAGCCTAGCTCAAAGTAGTGAGGATCATGTGAATACCACTACTTTCTTGTATCGCAATAACTATGGCGACATGAATGTTTCAGAGGAAATACTAGATCGAATGAACTTCTACTGCACGTTCGCATCACGGGATGATTGTTTTTCAATTCGAAAACGAACTCCGATGGTTTGGGCGACTGAAAACAAACTGAAGTATGGGGACTGTTTCAAGCAAGACTCAAAAGGGCTGAGAAAGACCTTCTCGTTTGGTTTGAAGTTGACCACTTTCAAAGAAAACGGTTTCAAAACTTGTGCTGCGCAAACACCCCGACATAAATGTTTCAAAGCGATTACTTGATCGAATGAACACAAACAATTCGATGAAGCAAGAGTTTCCAAGACAAAATGAGCTCCCCATCAGCACCAGCAACCGCGTCGACTTCGGACCTTGTCCTGGGCAAAAGTCAGAGCAGAGAAAGGTGTCAGAGAGAAGAGGTGGAGGTGTGGTGTGAGGGGACGGTGCGAGGACGCTGAACCGAGCCCCGGGACCCCCTTCGACGAGCGAACCCCGAGAGCGGCTTAGCAGGAGCAGTCAAGCCCCACCGCGTTGCGTGTCGCCTTCTCCAGAGAGCACAACGAGAGGGCGCATGGGAGAGGAGAGAAGAGAAGGAAGAGGCGAGGGGAGACCACGCGAGGACCGCGCTCCCGCACCACAATTCAAGTCAAAAAGACCAACTCGAGGCTACTCCGACCGTTTTTGCTTCTGCCTTTGCGGATTTTGAAACTGATTGTGATCGGGTTTCCGCCGGGACAGAACAAGGAGAACCGAAAGATGAAAAGGCAAAGTGTTGAAGAAGGGAAAGTTCATAAATTTTCCGAGTCGCTCGAACGTCAAGGGAGAGGTGCTCTCGATGGTCCTTCGTTCTCATGTGACAAGGAGAAAGAAGAAAGAGAAGGAGGAGTGCATGAGAGAGGAGGAGGAAGGCGTGGAGGGGAGAGGGAGATTAGCCTTGCCAGACCATTTGGGAATCTCGCCGGGGGAATGCATGACGTCGTCACGTGTGAGTCTGTTTGGGGTGGGAACGCGCGCGCGAGAGCGATCTTGGGTGCGTTTCAGGGAAATCACAAAAGTCTCGATGATGAATTGTGGCTGTTACGTTTTGACGTGGATCTGGCAACAACGGAACAGTGCACTTTTCAGGACGACAACCAACAATTGCAGATGTGTGGGGTTTCAACTCTCAAACATATACTCAGGACGAAATTTAGAAATGCTACAATGAATGTGTAGACGAGAGCGTTTCTTCAACTTTCAGAACGAAGCGATTGTCTCATGAAGTCCTCGGTTTCACCCGTAAAGGATTAGCAAAATAAGAAAGCCGCTTCAATTCATGGCACCCCCTCCGGTTCGAAAGTTGAAAGAGACGCGGACGTCGTGACGTCGACATTCACGCGCGGCGCCTGGCAAGAAATTGAAAACAACGGCGGGGCGAGAAGGAGGGGCAAGATGAAGAAAGAAGAAGACGTGTCGTCAAGGAGGCAACCGGCTGCCCCTTGGCTCGCGACGACGACGGCAGCCGGAAGTGCCATCGACAGCGGCCGACGGCTGGCAATAAGAGCCGCGTCTTGCTCTCGCTCTCGGTTCCCTTGACAGCAAATCTCGTGAAGGCCGACGACGCCGCCGCGACGGCCTCCACAGAGACCGTCTTGAGGATAAGCGTCTCTTAATGAAGTCGCATGGCCCCCGACGACACAACCAAGGTTCCATCCGCCCTCATGAGACAAGGGAGAAAGAGGATGAAGAGTGGTTTGTCAGTTTCAACGGGAGGGAATAAGGAAGTGATTATGGATTGGTTATTAAACAAGCGGGTGGTAAGTTGTCGCAATATCGTTGCAAAAGTAATCTCAAGCCCGCATGTTGCGCTTGCTTGTTTCAAGATGAACATATAGACAGATCAAGTCATCAGCCATGTTATGCGGTTGTCTGCGATTACAACAATTTAGCGGATGAAAGGGGAAGTGGCACATTTCTGTTTCACCACTGCAATACAAAGAGCCGACAATTCTATTAGCAATCAGTCTGATAGCAGGACGTTGGAAAAAATGGACAAATCGTATCTGTTTCAGTAGACAAGCAAACTGATATCGATATGACTTCAAAACTTTCATGTCGACTCCCACTTCTTTCCTATCTTCTATCCTCCCCCTCCTCCCGTTCTTCTCCTCCTCCTGGAAGTCTTTTCTCTTTCCGCTTCTCTCTCCCTCCTCGTCATCACCCAGTGCGGACAACTCACTCAGCAAACAATCGCCGCAAAGAAGAAGCGTGCGAGGAGCTGAAGGAAAGAGCAGGAGAGGAAGAGTGAAGAGAGCCAACCCGGTCCCCCCTTCTTCTCCTCCTCCTGCTTCCTCGCCTTGCCCGGGTGCCGGACAGGCAGGAAGCGTCACAACGCATTCCTGGTGGTCCACAGCCAAGTCCGAGACAAAAAACCTTTCTTCCAATGGGAACTGGCCAATAGAGACGAAAGCCTTCCTTTCAAAACACCTCCGACTGGTCCCGACGCGAAATTCGCGCGAACGAAATATCGTGTAAGCCTTTGGGGATTGTTAACGCGCCGAAGAAGAACTACTCAGAGCTCGAGCCATCCGCCCGCGCGCACAAGTTTTTAAAGCGCGTGAACTCATTATTTTTCGCGCGCGCTCGGGCCTGTTGAGGGATAAAGAGAGGGGGGAAGAGGACAGAGAGGTTCGTACACCTTTTGGGTGCGTTCGGATAAGGCTGCGTCGAGGTCCAAAGGGCAGAGATGAAGTACGCTGGGGACAGGCATCGACATAGCATGTTCGAAGGTGGAATCGACAAAGCTTTTTTTAAAACTTGTCACTGGAAGAACTAGTAATTTGGAAATGAAGACTTCAATAAGCTAACGTGGTGAAGCTTATTCTATGAAACTGCTTATACAACGGCCTCTCGAGAAATCACGCAGCATTTTCCGAATTCTACAGAAAGAATCGCTGAAACACCAAAGTAATTACGTCTTCAACTACACTTTCAAGGTGTCTCCTATTAGCTGATTCACTGGGGATAATTCGGGCGTATGGCGCGTGCGCATGCCTTAGTCATAGAAGAAGACTCGCTCTTGAAATGACGCAAAGGGGGCGCCTCTCTCGGGATTGGCGCCGTTTCGCAGAAGCGAGGGTGCTGCTGCTGCGTAAGTGGAAAAAAGTGGACGCACAGGAAAAGCTTTCCTCTCTATTTTCTCTTTTCCCTAGTTATGAAGGATGTGGTTTGAAGTGGTGGGGAAGGAAGCAGGAAGAGACAAGAACGGGCAAAAACACCTCTCCCTTTCAGCGTATCAAGGAAGGAGAAGGAGAACTTGCTTTCACATTGCCATTGAGACTATCCTTCAAGACAGACTAAAAACCCCTGGAACACCCGGAAAGGGCCGGCGGCATCGCCGGCGGGCGAGTAGAACGTCAAGCATCACACACACAAAAACCGACGGCGCTGAAAGTGGCTTCGACTTTTGGAACAAACAAGCGAAACCGGCCCTTTTTACGCGGCGACACGCGCGCGGGTGGCAGCACGTCTACAACGCGCTTTTGACGATTGACAGACAGAGAGTTAGGAGCGTTCTAAATGCTAGCAGAACCGCAACGTCGTGGTAAAGACTGACATGTGAGACGGAATTGTTGAAGTTGAACAAATTCAATCTCGCACGGAGGGTGCATTGAAATGCCCACATCACAAGACGCTTTAAGGAATGGCTGGAACGCACAAGTGCAGCATGGAAGTCCACACAACTGGAAGCAAGTTCTTGGGCGAGAGAAAATCAGCGCGGAAAGAGCTCAAGAGTGAGGCGAAGAGAGAAGGAGAAGAAGACGGGAGGGCCGGGCCGGAAAACAAGACATACCGGAGGGAGAAGGTGGCTCCACCTTCTCCCTCCTCCTCCTGCTTCCCTTGCTGACCGGCCCTCGTGGCGAGTACCCGAGACAGGACGGGTGGTAGGGTGGGCGAGAAGGACGATGGCTGGGTGATTTCATGGTGGTTCGCGTCCGTTGGGTTGTTGCGTCGTCAGCCGGCGACGGCGGCGCCCGCCGCCGCCGCGGCGAGAACCGGCCCTCCCACCACTGTCATTCCCGACAGGGGAGCGCGAGCAGGAGAAGGAGGAGAAGGTGGAGGACACGGCCAGAGAGAGAACTGTCTCTCTCCTTCTCTCTTCTACTCTCTCTCACTGCCTTACCCGCCTTGGCCCAACTCCGGTTCGAGAAAGCCCGGTCGCAGGTAGGTTTCAACTTTCGCGCGCGCGTCAGACAATGACGACACACTGAAGGACGAGAAGAAGGAAGAAGGAGATGGAAGAAACAATCACGAGGGATCATCTTTGCGCACAGCACGAGTTGAGTCATGTGAAACACAGCACAGCCGTGCCGGGTTTGTTTTGCACAACGAATCCCAGAGCCGGCGCCCAGCGCCCCCTCGTGTTGACAACCAAGAGGGAGCTCTAGTCGATGAAGAAGAGATTACTCTAAGAGGATCAGATGGCTTCTCGCCTTCGAGGTGTTGGGGAGGGGATACGGTCGTTGGTCTTGGTGTAACCAGGCGATTCAATGTTTCAGGATAGCAAAGAAGCTTCAAGGTGAGAGAGGGGAGAAGGAGAGACGATGATGGAAGTGTGGCGGAAACGTGGATTTCTCGCCGAGAGGAATACATGCTCTGGAAGAGAAGCATTAATGGAGACTGAAGAGAGGGGCTCGTTGCGGAAATGATGTGCAGATCTGAGGAGAGGGAGAGCTGGAAGAGGATCACTGAATGAACCTAAAAACTCACGAGGAAAGACGATTAGTGTACTCCACCGCAAAAGAGGAATGCATTGTGTCAGGTTATAAGTGCGACTAATAAAAACGCTTTGAAACCGCACACCAACAGTTCAAATTTGACCACTCTGACCGTCTGAGCGATCGTGACGAATTCCAATTGTTGAAACACGCGAGTCTGCTCCACGAGAACTGTTCCAAATGACGAGTGAGAGTGAAATCAACTCTTTGAAACCGCGCATCAATAGATTCAACGTTTCGTTTGCTTTGGCTTAAGTACTGTGCCCTCAACAGACAAGTGCAACGACAGCTTCTGATGGAACAGTAATTTTTTACAATCGAAGCCCGCCTGGATATATTCACGCTTATTCGTACAAAAACTTATTGCTAGGAAGTGAAACCAAGGATTTCCCAGCGAGAGTTAGCGCACAAAAGGTTTCAAAAAGTTCCGGGAAAACGGCGAACTGAAAGCAGGCTTCAAACAAACTCACAAACAATGCTTGAAACGCATCTTCAATTGACTTATGAATTCAAACGAAAACTATACTGATGTGAAACTGCTCATCCGATTTGAAATGGATTTAGGAAGATGGACGACACCACCCGCTGCAAAACACAGAATAATGAAAGGCGCGCTTGAAGTCCACACTTATCGACTTCAATTCTTCCCACTTCATTATGCCCAATACCGGAAGCCGCCAACTGCTCGGGGTGGTCTGCTCTTTTGCAGCGAGCTTCCGACTTTCATTTCAATTCAAACTCTCTATCTCTTCCACCGGAAATTGGGCATTCCCTAGTTGTTCTCTCTGCCAAACAACATCGCAGCGCCAACCCAACATCACGCTCGCATTCCTCAAGAAAACGCGACGACGCATTGCGTAACACGCAGCACGAACGACAAATCGAAAAATGTTCTTCTCCTTCGTCTTCCGTCTCGCACGTTCATTCCCGCCACTGTCCTTCTTCTCCCTTCTTCTACTTCTTCCTCCACCGCCCCCTTTCCGGCCCCCATCGAGACTGTTTTTTTTTCTTCAAACCGTGCCGCGTTCCTCGCCCGCACAGTCATTCACTTCGAACCACGCCACGCCACGCGCCGCCAAAGTGGTTTGGTTCATTATTGGCAACAACTAAAAAGGTCTTCTTCTTCGTCGGCCGTTTCCCGGGCGCATTTAGAGTGCGCGCGTTGGCGCCGTTACAGTGTTCGACCAACAAGTCAAGGTCGTGGCACGCGTGTATGGTGCCGGCCAAAGAGGCGTTCGTGATCGAGAAACTCTAAGACATCGCCAGCAACCGGAACCTCGAAGGAAGGGGGTAAATGGAAAACCCGAGATCTCGCGGTTTTGTAGCTTATTCATAGCGGTCACGCAAGTTGTTGAAGGAATGAGCGGAGACGATTCAATTCGCACAGCTAGGTTATTACTTTGAGAGGTCTTGGAGAAGCAAGCAGCTGTAGTTAAGGCATGACTCTAAATGAAAGAAAAGGTTGAAAGCAGGCAGGTGCTACTCGGAAATCCCTTCAGATCACAAGGAAACGTGCAGATGAAAAGGCCGAGGCGAACTTGTTTGGAGGGGACGATCACGAGAATAGTGTCGAATACTCTCATATTGGTCGTTTGCTCTTCATGAGCCTTTGAGTATTTCGGTGAAGTCCCAATGTGGGCAACAAGAGGGTGATGAGGGAAGAGGAAGATTGAAGTCTGCACAGGGAGATTTTGATTGTTTCTCGGTTTCAACTCTGTTGAATATGAGGTCGCCCTTTTTAAGAGAGTTCACATCTTGATAGAGAAAGGGGCAGCAAAAAGTGTTGATGTGTTGATAACCTTTCGGTTTCAGATTCCTCTAAATGTGATGCATGTTTAGTTGGCGTCAATTAGAAGGCCGATCGACCATAAGAAATAAGAACAATTCCGACCATTGAGAGTTTGCAGAGCTTGACTCTAGTCTTGCTCGCTGACCACATCAAAACATCAGGTTCCCCTTCTCCCAATTCAAGACTGGGGAAACTCGAAAACCTCGCCATTGGCGCGTCAGCCAGCAGCCAATTGGGCGCATCGCACTTCGCTGCGGTGGCGACGCGGCGCTGTGACGTCAACGAGAAGAGAGAGAGAGGGTTGTTGTTGTTCGTCTGGCATGGATTCCATTCTCACGACGACCTTTCTTGATTCACCCAGGCTCGAGGGGAGTTTCGTCACTACTCAAGGACAAGAATAGAACACGGAGAAGAGAAAGGCAGGTGGTCTTCGGTTACGCGGGGCGATCTTCACCACAAATCATTAACTCGGTAATTTTGTGGATGCGCTTGCTGCGAAAGCACGACTGAAGGTTTTCAAAGCAGTAGTGTTGTTCAAGACAAAAGGAAAGTGGGGCCAGGTAGTCAACAGTTACATGAGTAGATCTTCAGAAGAAGTTCTGGCGCTTGGCGATGAACGAAGATAGCGGAGAGCAAAATAGGCGGTCGAACGTTTTTCAAAGCAGCAGTGTTAACGAAATGTTAAAATGGCAAGAAGAGCAAGAACTCAAGATTCCGAGCAGGAAAAAAGAGAAACGGAAAAAGGAGAGAAGATTTTCTGTCCTCTGGCGGAAGAGCACAAAAGAGGCGAGAATGACGCGAATGATTTACAACGCCTTGATTTCTTGAACTTCTCCTCCGCCCTGACTCGGAGTTTGACTTTGTTTCGATGACCACTCAAGTCCTTCCCAGAGAATGAACGCGAATCCGGCGCACGTTTCGAATAGGGTGAAAAAAATCAAAGTTAGGAACTTGCAAGTCATCTGTTTCAATACATGAAGATTTGCAACGCTCAAAAGCTTTTCATTCAATTCCGAGAAATCGGCTCGAACGTGAAGAAACTCAACACAACAAGACGTACCACAGACTTCGACATCGCGACGATCTCTCCATTGTCATCTTCTTCTTCAAGGTAGACGCAAGAAGGATCAGACCACACAGAGGCTGAGGGTGCGAAAGAGCAGACTCAACATGCTTCACGCCTCTTCCCACTCGTTATGCGAGAATCTTCGAGGTCTTCCTCTTCCCACCTCCTCCTCCTCCTCCCTTCTCTCAACTCAAAGCCTTGACTCGACACATGAAATGAGATCTGCCTCCTGCCTCATGCCGGCTCTAACTTCTCATTACATACAATACATCCATAGAGAGACCCGACTCATGCTCCCGCTCCGGCGACTTCACCCTTTCATTAGGACTTCAAGAGATTTCCTAGTAACCGCCTCTTCTTGCCCCTCTTCTTCAAAAGACTACACGAGTTTCCGCTGAACAGAGAAACAGCTTCCGTTCCGTTAAACGCGCGCGCACTCGCTCAAGTGGTTCTTCAATTTTTTCAAGCGCTTCGAAGAGAGGCCATCGAAATTGGCCAACAACTACATTCTTGCCAGTTTGCTGAAACTTATAACTGCCAGGTTGTAATTCTTAAAACTGAAGTGAACGCCCAAGGCAATGAAAGGAAGGGAGGGGGGTGGGGGAATCACACATCAAGACGTGCTGACGACGACGACGACGGAAGACGGCCGAGAAGGAGGCCGACGTCGACGACGTTGAAGAAGAAGAAGAAAGCGAGGAAGGGCGGTTTCAGCCTTCTTCTTCTTCTTCGAGAAATTACGTCACAAAAGAGCCGACAAGACGTCTTTCCGGCTTTATTCTAGGACCTCCCTCTCTCCCCGGTTTTGGCTTGTTTTTGCCCGCTTCCCCTTCCTTGCTTCGCCTCTTGCAAAAGACTCATTGGCTCCCTTTTCTCGACGGCCACACACTCCGCATACACTATTTGAATGGTTTTTCTATCGAAATTCTTGCTCGAGCCAATAGAAGAGTGCCCCGAGGGCGGGAAGACAAGACCACTCCAGCTGCTTCCCCACTTTTTGCAAGGCTTACGTCACCGACGGTCTCGCGTCGCGTCCCAAATAACAAACTGGATCGCGCGCGCTAAATACGGGTTTTTCGACAATGACTTGAGAGAAAAAAAGACTAATGCGAGAAAAATACAAGGAAGAAAAGGTCGAATGAAGAGCTAACCAGAAGCTTGGATCAAATGCGGGATCGCTTTTGCAGTGGGAAGAAAAATTCCGCCCGCTCAGCTGACATGTTGATGTCAAGCATGGAGGAGGGGAGAGACGGGACCGGCCTTCAGAGAGAGGTGAGGGAGAAGGGGGATGCATGTCTGAGGGAGGGAGCAGGGCGGGTCTCCTCTGCAAGGAGCTTGTCCGACGAGTGGCGGTATGGTTAACGGGGATGGAATGCTGTTCTCTCTCTGAGGGGGAGGATGGGGGGAGAGGAAGAAGCGCCCCAAGGACAGGAAGGACGCGCAGACAGCCAGGCGCCAGAGCGCGCGCGAGCGACTCGAAGCCCTTTAGGCGACAGAGATTTTGGGAATGAAAACAGACAGTTGGAGAGGAAACGAGAAAGGTGGGAAGTGGTTGCCACAAGGGCTACGTATTGAATGCATTATGAGGAAAACAGTCGTTCGATTAAATATGTGAGGTGAAACCGAGAACAGTTCTTGACATAAAAAGAAGAAGAAAACAAATCGTGCATCCAACCTCTCCTTCGAAGCTCTAACAGTGAAAAGATGCAGCAAGCTAATTGAACTCAAAGTGAAACAGATGAGTCAAACAATCTTTTTTTTGCAGTTGGTTGCGCAAAATGAACACAAGACAACCCGGCAACAAAATTCCGGACCCGGGCCTGAAGGTAATATTTGTGGCATTTCTGTAACCTAAAGAGAAGCACTTCAAACAGTAGACTGCCTGAGAAATTCGTACTCGCTACGGCGCAAGAGTGCTTGAATAAAAAAGACCAATTCTTATCAAGTTAGCATAAAACTTATAATCCAGCAACCCGATTTTCCTTAGACAAGCCATTCGCTAAAGGAACTCAAGCTTTTGCCCCCTATGTCGCGGACGAAATATTGCAGCTTCATCTAACGTGAAACTGCCGAAACGTACAAAGCATCAATTCACTCATTAGAAGCGCAGGCTACACCTTCCACTGCCCATTTCCTTGTTCCAGCCTTATAAGTGGTTACTGAAACCGTGACTACTCTGGAGTTACGTGGTCAAGTTGAAGGGTGTAATGTCTGCGGTCGTCAATGTTCCCTCTACCAATGCCACTGTGACGGCCGAAAAATCTTCCAATTACAGGAAAAAGCGCGAACGTCGCTTGACAGATGCGTGTGGGCATCGGCGCGCGGTCTTTGACGGCCACAACAGAACAAGCGAGTGAGTGGGAGGAAGAAGAGAAGAGATTGCGGGGGTGGCTGGAGTGATGGTGGTCGAGGGGCGTCTTCGTGGTGATTCTTACACCGTGCCGACGCTGCCCGCGCTGGACAGCGTCGGCAGAAGAAGAAGAAGGAAAGGAGGAACGGGCAAAGGGAATGGGAACCAAAACATCCAGGCACTTCTGCGTTTCAAATGCGATCGCAATCAGCAAATCTTCATCTTTCTGCCTTCTTCACATGAGCTTTCTTTTGGTCTATTTGAACAAATTTTCAGAACTGGCGCGGATATCAAGCTAGCAAATTTGCACCACGACCGTGAACTTTCCAAAAGTCATCAAAACCTAGCTGAAAGAAAGCTTAAAGCCGACTAAAAAGACCAAGAGTCAGCTTCGACTCCGTCTCGCGAGGGGGCTATCACATGCTCCCCGAGAGACTCGGGAATTATGTAGTGGCTGAAGCCAATTTGCGCCAGCTTCTTCACTCTCTCGAAAGCTTCCCTTGAGGCTCAGTGAAGAAGAGCAGAATCTCGCTAATGGGTCTTGGAGCGAAGAAAACTTTCTTCTTCTTGCAAAAAGAGCATCTCTTGAGATCAACCCAGAGTTCAACACCGCGAAGAGCCAAAGGAAATGCAAGAAGCGAAAGGAAAAAGCACTCGTGCCTACTTCCAGAAGCGGCGGCTGGCAGCAACGGCGGAGGAGGCGGAATCGATCTCGGCGCTGCCGGGACGGAGAAAGGGAGGCCGGCGGCGAAGCAGCAGCGGCAGCAGGAGGAGAAGGGGGTCTAGAATCCCGAATTCGGCCCTGGCGCTGCCCGCCGTCGCGCGAGCACGAGGAGCGAGAGACGTGGCTAAAAATAGGTCCCCGGACTCGCTATCCAGACACACGCGCGGCGAGACGGCGGACGAAGAGAAGTCTGCCGGCGACGGCTCACGGGATGTCCGGAGCTATACGTGGAGGGGAAGCGGGAAAAGAAGGCTGAAGATCGGAATGAAGGATGTGACAGAGATCAGAGAGATTGTGGAAAAAGTGCAAGAGTGCGAAATGGAACCTCGGTTTCAACTGATACTAATGACCGACTGAATGAAGAGAACGGTAGTGAGATCGCTACAAGGGGTTTATTCAAGCAAAGCGTCTGTTTCACGGAGTGCGTATTGCCACACGGGAGCAATCGGCATCAATAGATGCATTTCGCAGTTCTCTTATTTTGTTTTGAAAGTTCGGTTTCAAACTTGGTATGTACTGTTTGACATGGGAGTCAAGCAATGGACCACACAGCATCGCTTGTAATGTTCGCTTCATAATCCCAATGGTACAAATGATCGAAGCAAGAAATGTGCCTTCCTTACTCTTTCGCAAACCAAAAAGAAGCACTGCAGATTTCTTGCAAATTGAATTTCACCGACTTTTCAGAGAAATTCCTTTTCAGAGTACAGGTGGTGGGCTATTCATTTCTGCAAACCATTTTCTTCGTCTGTTCCTTCGGAACGGGAGAGGTGTTCAACCGCCAGATTAATGACTGGGTGACCCATTCTTTGCACTAGTACTGAGATTGAAACAGTCAAGAAAACGCCATCTCTGAAACTACTCAGGACCCACCACAAAGCCTCGCAGTGCATTGGTACTTTAACTTTTCATGGAACCGAATTGTCTTGCAATAGGAAAGCGTGCGTTGCAATTCTCTCAGCGGAAGGAAGAGCAAAAGAGGAAGCCAGACCGAAACTACTGAACGTAGTAACTACGATGCTGTGAATTGAAACAGTTCAAACGAGTGGAGAAAAGCAAATCGAGGAAAACGGCCGATTTCCTGCAATCATGTGCCCGCACGTTCTTTGTGTATTGCGTTTGAAACAGTCAAAATCTCAGTTGATTAACATCTTTCCAAAACTCAATCGTGGGTACTACATAGTACATCTCGGAAATCTTCGCAGTCCTTGAATTATCCGTGAAACCGAGTTGTCAACAAAATCAATGACGTTCAAGACGTCGAAAAATTTCAATCGACCAAAGCGTCGGAATTCCAACTAAGGAAGTTGTGAAACCGAAAACCACAAGAGCTTCTCTCATCCAGAACGATCAGCAAGCTCACCGGCGCACCCTCGATGAAAGACCGCGATCAAAAAAAATAAAATGCGAGCAGATGGCTTCTTCAGAAGGCAGAACAGCGCCAGGAGAAACATCGTTTGGTCTGCTTTTTCGTCGTTAGCTTGCCGGGGCATAAAAAGAGCAATCAACTGGTTGGGTTCATGTTCCGGTCTCTGCTAACTGAGGGTGTCGAGACAGTCAAGGAGTCGAGCAGGAGCAGGAGTCTAAGAGAGTAATAGGGGTTTGGGGACTCGGCGAACCCGGGCCCGACCCCGGAGCGAGATGGGGGACGCCCCTTGCTGATGGCAGTAAAAACAGCGTCGAAACAGCAGCAGCACTGTGGCTGTCACATGGTGAGGGGTCTGCAAAAGAGAGAGAAGGGGGCTCAGCCTTCTTGTTGACAATATTGCAGAATCTCGTCCAACGAGAACCAAGAGAAAGGACATGTTTTGTTCTTCTTCATCTGCTGACTTGTTTATGAGGAAGGCAGAAAAGTTGGGGTCTAAAGGACTGGAAGAAGATGTGACTTTGTGAAAGTCGACTGTAGATTGCTGCGCAAGAGACTTCTGCGAACTGAATGAAAGCTTGCGAGCTCAACAGGGCCGTGCGTTATTAAAAATTTTCAAACCGTTATTCGTTTAACGACCGTTTCGTCCGAGCTCAAAATTTCGTTATTCGTTAACCGAAAATCGTTATCGAGACAAAAGTGTCAAAACACCTCTCACAGGCCAAAGCTTCGAAGGTTTAGAACTCAGAAATGCAATTTTTCAGTTACCAGTCAGTTTTATGCCTCTCAAAAAGTCTCAAAAGGCTGAAAAAGAGGTTTCACAAACGACAGATTTCGCTCAAGAAGTTGAAAAGAGCCTCTCTATACCCACAAGGTCCATTTTATGACTGATTTTAGGCTAAAATTTCAATCGTTACACGACCAATATTTCGTTATTCGTTTAACGGCCTTCGGTGAACGAAAAATCCCGTTAAACGGCCTGTTTCGTTAAACGAAATTTCGTTTAACGCGCAGCCCTGGAGCTCAATCGTCGTGCTCCCAAAATGTAGCACTTGTGCGTACTTTGAAACGGTCAAATTCGGAGCAGTTTTACAATTTTTGATTGGACCGCGACTACTATCGACAAACATTCGACTGTGACTGGAGTTACCTCCATTTTGAAACCCAGAACTCATCCACCACATCTATTTAATGGGTTCTTTGGCTCCATTGTAGCCAGCCAGCTAGAATCTCGTTAAAAGTTGAGAGGTGTGAAGCCCCAATATGACCTGTGACTGGACTCCCCTTCGCCCCCAGCGCGTGCCGATCATTGAGCGTGGCTTTTATGCGAATTTGATGGACTCTTCGAGGGGAGGTGCCGCGACCCCGGAAGGTGCCAGGTCCACGAGGGCAAAGTGTCAAAGTCGACGGAGACTTCACACTTTGTCATCCTTGAAAGAAAACGCGCCATGTTTTGGAAAGCAAGAAGAGTGAACTTATAGAACCAAGCTTTTGAAGATGAAAGAAAACTTCAAGGTTGGCAACGGCACAAGGAAATGCTTTCTCTACGATGGCGCAACGATCGAAAAAGTAATGCGCCATTGAAATTGGTTGCGTGAAACTGACAATTGCAACTTTCAAAGACAAGCGAACCTTCCGCCACAGTTGATGGACATTTCATATTCTTCCACGCAAGCTTTACCTCGCCTTCTTCTTCAATGTGGATTGTTGGGCAAACTAAAGTTTTTCTGAAACATTTTGTGTGAAACCTTCTGTCAATTCTTTCTTGCCCTCGAATTGAGGTAGGGACTCGACTCATTGACATTTTCCAAAGAGACTTCAATTATCTGGAGGCCCCAAAACACATGTTTAGACATAGAAGGCAAACAGGCTCCCCCCGAGACCCCAAAGAGGAAGAAGTCGAAAGTCATGGATTCCGCGCAGTCATGTTTTAGACTGCGCGGAAAAATCATGCGCGGAAAAGGCATGACACCCCACGAGAGACCTCAAAGAGGAAGAAGTCGGAAAATAGCGTGACCATGTGAGTAAGTGGAAACGGAGAAGTCACAAAACTGTTGGGGACTCGATGAGTAGTTAGACTTTTTGCGCTTTCAATAATCCTTCGAGGCCTCGCGACCCGTATCAAAGGTCTATGTTGCCCCAGCACTGTTCTTCTTACATCCCAGTAACCTTTAGGATTGACATGAAACCTACTTGCAATGCCATCTCAAACGATTCAATTCTCATGACTAAGCCTTTATCGACTTGGTAGTCTGATCCTCTCAATTACAAACGGATTGAAACGGAGAAATCACAAAATGAACTCGTCATGTTCTCAGTCTAAAAAGAAAGCCAGAGAGACGCAATTCATTAATTTGAAGCGGACTTCCACCCACGCATCAGAAAGATGTACATTCATGAGCCCTTCAATCCTAAAAAAAATTCATCACGAAAGTTGTTGTGCGTAACATGTTAGGGGTTCAGAGCTCCTCTCTTCACACAATCCCTCTCCCAAACCGTCTCATAAGCAGCGACACCGACCCTTACGAGTGAACAAGCAACCACACAGTTGCAACACTTCAACTTTAATTCCTCAGCAGCCTTAAAGATCGCCTCCGCAAAGACAAGCTTCAGCCTTCTCAAAAACACTTCGAGACTTGAATGGAAGTAAGAAGACTGCGAGAGGAGAGGGAAGAGGCGTGCAAGTGAAGCTGACTTTTGAGAATGAGGACTGCGAATTCAACGAAATGTACGCCTTGAACAGAACGCAGTTCAACGAATGAGAGTCAATTGCATTAAACGTGAAACAGTAAAGTGAAGCGTGGTGTTTGGAAGAAGCGAGCATAGCCCAGCTGGACGAATAAGAAACTCATTCTGAACAACGCCGTCAGTTTTCGTCAATCAGACCCAAATTTCGCGTGCGCTGATAAACTTTACTTGAAACAGATGATTTACCGAAACCACCGCTTATCGATCAAGTGCGGCTTGTTCCTGTTCTACGCCCCTTAAAACCGTGTATGATTTTCTCCAGAGCGCTGGACATTTTATGACGGACGTAACGATTAGTGGATTTCCCCGTTCGCTACGACTAAATGAAGTCTGCAACAGGCATTCAGCCTGTGAAGACAAAATATCCGCAAGAGAGCAGGAGGAAGGATTTTTCCGCGCTTTTTCCGCCTTTTCCGCGCTAGCGCATCTCAGAAAGCCTTTGCTTATCAATAAACCGTGCAACGAAGGCCTAGACCATTGCTTCTCAAAGTATCCATTCTCAAATGGCATCTCTAACTACAATACTTCGCCATTTTAATCTCTCAATTGCAGAAGGTTTGAAACTGAGATGCGCAAAACCAACTCGTCATACAGCATGACGAGACGTCAACCGCACGTATTGTTGGAAAACAATTGCCATTGCAAATATAAGGAGACCGAAACCGCGTAGCCACAAAGCACTTTTTTTTCACAAACACCAAACCTTTCCCATGATCGTCAACAAATCAAAGCCACCTAATACTAGGACCACTAAAACTCCAACACTCTATTAGCAACTCTCCAGTTTTCATTCAAGTTTGCAGCAATCAACGGAACGGTGCGAGAAAACATTGCAGTTGAAGGAATTCGCTCTCTAATTCAAGACCCTTGAAACCGCTACACAAATCTCTTTTGAAAAACGTGAACATCAAACTGTTTTGAAATTAAGATTTAGTTCAGCCAAGTCAGCGGAAGACTCTTCCGTCTATCGACTGTCTTCTTGAAGTTTTCCGTGAAACTAGCCTGCTAACTTACCGTCGCGTCTCAAAGAAATCCAAACTGAAAATGCAGCTTACAACGACGTCGCTGTCTTGGCTTCTTATTAAAAGAGGGATTGAAACGGAGAAGCCACGAAACCAACTCGTCAACGTTTTCTGATTCGAGAACAGAATGTTGGGAGAGACGCATCTTCAATGATGCTCTACAACCGCCAAAAGCTCAACTTTGTGCCATGCCTGGACATCTTATCGGCCAAAAACGTTCGTCATTGTAACTATAAACGGAAAGAAACCGCGGAATCATAGAGTTCTGACCATCACAAAACTTCTTAACAAGTCAAAACCAGTCACGCAGAAGAGAACTTGGGAGAAAATGGTGGCACGCTTTAACTGGAAGAAAAACCTTGGCGAACTTATGTTCAGTCTATCGCTGTTAGTGGAGGAATTCGGGTTTCCAGCAACTCTGAAACAGTGACGCCACTCGCAAGAAAACGGCAACACTTCAGCACGCGGCGCGAATTGACTCTCTTCTTTGGCGTAGAGGTCTGAAATTGACAAGCAGCATGAAGACTGACTTTCCACATTTTTCAAAGAGTACGAAGAAGGAACATGACTAATTGCAAGCTGAGACTGAGGAGTGGAATATGAAACTCATTCAAAGGATTGTCAAAGGATGCAGGAAAGCTTGTCGAGCTGGCCGGTTTGAGATCACTGTAGATCAAACGGAGGCGCGAGGGAAATTTTTTGTGACCCGATAATAAGACGACGGAGACCATGAGAAACTGTAGTGTTCGTCCCATTCTCAACTTGAATATCCTTCGAAACAAACTCACATCTCCATGTTTCAGCTTCAGATCATCCATGAGGGCACGTTGTGTGTCGCTGAACTCCACGGGTCCCTCCTGGGTGAGTCGAAAGAGCTCGTCCACCGGCGCCTCAGCACTCACACAAGGCGAACCTGAAAGTTCTAAGCTTAGAATAACTCTCTTTCTATCTCATCTCATCGCAACTTCCTCTTTCTACGTAATCTCTTGTTCTTCTTCTTGTGACTCCTTGTCCATGCCGTTCTCCTCGACGTCACACAGTCAGCCTGCAAGCATTTCTAAGTCAATTTGTCCCAACAAGAAGACGATGCTGGGCAGCACAATTATTTCAAAAAAATTAGGTTGCATATGCAAAAAAGTTGAAACCGATAAAGAATTGCAAAGCCTGACTCTAGTTTTGCTCGTTGACCACATCAAAACATCAGATTCCCCTTCTCCCAATTAAGACTGGGGAAACTCTAAAGGGGGGAACAGTCGGTCACGCATAAAGATCTTCAAGACGAGAGCTTGAATTCAGCAATCGACACCACTTGAGCAGGATGTTGTAGCCAATTCTCAAAGCGGAAAGACTGCCTAAATGTCAAAATGGCAAGAAGAGAAAGAACTCGAGATTCCGAGCAGAAAAAGGGAAACGGAAAAAGGAAAGACGAGTTTCTGTCCTCTCGCAGAAGAGCACAAAAGAGAATGAGGCGAATGATGGAGAACACCTTGATTTCTTGAACTTCTCCTCCGCCCTGACCCGGAGTTTGACTTTGTTTCGATGACCACTCAAGTCATTCTCAGCGAATGAGCATGGTTGTCTACTCAGCGGTCTCCCGAATCGAAAGCAATTTCAGCAGCAACAAGTATCTCACAATGGAAGTCAAAAAATGTT
>JAQIXL010000407.1:0-33029 GCA_034700245.1 Poikilolaimus oxycercus | reverse complement strand
AGTCTCTTCCGTGTCTATCACAAAGACTCTCGATTGACAGCTATCAAAGCGGGCGCGTTTTGATGACTGTCTGATAATGGCAGGTTCGGAAGTCGATAGTGCTTCGGAAGCTTCTCTAGACCTCATTGTCGCATTGTTTGATTCAGGCTCCAAATCTACTATTGACAATAAAAATATATTGTTGTCATCTCACCTTGAGTTGCTTCATCTTCTTTCGCTTCCTCTTCAGGCAATTCCTCCGTCTTTGAGGGTTCTTCCTCGTCGGACGAAGTGGAAAATACGACTCTTTTCCTCTTTTGTACATCGACATTCTCGATCGCGGGGGTGGACAACGTTTTTCCGAGCTTCTTGTGGTTCTCATCTGAATAAAACCTTTTCAAAACTTGAAGATAAATAATGCGTAACTGTCGTTTGCCGTCTCAATATTCGACTGGTTCAGTAACCCCCCCCCCCCCTAATCAATCCATACCAGCAGTATGTTCCTTGTTTCCTGATCGCTTCATGGCCTTCCTACGTTTTTCGTCAGAGGTTTCGCGCTCTCGCTTTCTCTTCTTCTTCTTTCTTTTCTTTCTCTTGATCTTCTCTTCCACATCCGTCTCCATATCTGATTCCAAAGTGTACTTGAGCTTCTTCGGATTCGTGGGAAAAACTGACCGCGGAGCCTTCTGAAAACTTAGTTATGAGCTCTTGCTCGTACGACGTAAAGAAACTAACAATAAGCAACAAAAAGAGCCACGGATCGGTCAAGAGACACGCTGAAGATGGAAAGCAGACTCACCTTTTCATGCCTCTCTAGTCGATCCAAATATCTTTGATACGTATCATCCTTGCGATTCTTGTAGTTCCACCAGAAGCGCTTGATCACATCGGGGCATTTGCATTTGGCTTTCGGAATCCACTCGTCGCTGCTCGGACCGTAACCCTTCCACTTCAAGTAAAATGCCATATTCTGTCTGCCGATGTTTCTAAAAATTAAAAATGAACAATTGTTTGAGATGACGCGACTCACCTGACCCAATAGATTCTCTCGACTTTGAAGTCGCCTTCAGAGAAATTGTCGGATAAAATCGTCACCCACGATGAGTCTGACTGAAACATTTCTCTCATTTCTACATACATACAATTACACTACTTGAAAATTGCCAATCAGTTTGCTTTGTACAATTAGACAACTCACGCTATATTCTTCCTCATCGTCCACTGCCTTACAGGTTCTTGATGTGCTGGGTCTGGACATCCTCTCGCGAGCCTGCAAGCTTTGTTGCTGAAAAAACTAAGACTGTGATTAAGATTTCTATCGAAAATGTCTATTATGCAGCCAAAACGGGAGAAGAAAACTATGAGAAGAGGGGAACTACAAGACAGCGTGGCGCACGTGTTATCTTTGCGGAAGATCTCGGACAGAGCCGTCTACTTAACAAAAGGAAATTCGAGACGGCAGTCTCTTCCGTGTCTATCACAAAGACTCTCGATTGACAGCTATCAAAGCGGGCGCGTTTTGATGACTGTCTGATAAAGGTAAGAAGAGAAAACATCTGAAGGGGGGACCAAGGGGCGCTCGAATTGCCGCCATTTCCATGAATAGCAATGAATCAGCACCTCGTCCCGACGTTTCGACACAAAAATATGTTTGAGCAGCGACATCGCTTGATCGATCGATTCGCCCTCTGGCAAAATTCTTTCTTACGATGTTCGATAACGGTCAAGAAACCGTAAAAAGAAGCAGACCATTTATTTCCGCGTAATATTTTAAAACCCTTCAAGTATATCAACGGAAAAACAGAATAGATCACAAATGGCACTGAAACTAGTAAAAAAAATCTCGAGAACCATTTTAGGCAAGCAAATCTCAAGCAATAAAAAGCGTATTTACACCCGAACTATAGCAAGAGCCGTTTTGTAGTTGTCATGATTTCATTTGAGATCGATAGCGAAAGAAAAGCTTGTCGACTACAAACGACGATCCGGATCTCGAAAGGCACAGGCGTAGGTCTGCCCATTTTCCAGTACCAACTTCTGGTAACTATCGGGGAAGCATTCTGGATGCTTCGCCTTCTCGTAGAAGTGGATGATGGCCTGAAAGCATTTTCACTCTTGAGATTGTGGTTGCAACTTACAAGAAGGTCGTAGGCCTTCATCTCCTCGTAAGGGACGAACTCCACCCATTTATGATCCTCCTATAACAGGCTTCAATTTTCCTCTCAATAACTTACGAAGGTGACGACGCAGAATCTCTTGTCGGTACCCTTCTCGAGAATGACTTGCCAGATCTTCTGCACGGCTTTGCCCATCTGAATCGGCGACTGTTCTTCTTCGACAGGAGTGCTCGTTGTAGCTTCAGAAGGCTCGTCCATGATTGGTTCTGCTGGTTGAGGTCTAAAAGACTTCTTCAAATTTCATGAAACTAACGAGTTGTCCGGCGTCACGGGTGTCATCTCTAGTGGGGGAAGAACATCGGCCATCTCGCTATGAGCGTCGCTTTGTGAGGTATGCGGATCACTAAATGTTTTTCGTTATTGAAAAAAAAATCCAAAACGCACATATTCTCCTGCTCGTCATCGGAAACGTCTTCAATTCCAAACATATCCGACCTAAAATGCATTTTTTCCCTAACATTTTCGCTTACTGAGTGGAGACTGGAGGCGGAGGTTGGTTTGAAGCAGTTGAAGAAGAAGACGAAGGCACAGAGAGTTGAACGAATGCCTGGGTCGAGGCCGACACTGCCGCACTCTGTTGAGCGTTGATCGCCTTGCCAACTTCTTCGTCGTGCATTCTCACAGCAGCAAGCCCTTTGTGAAGCTGATCGAGATCGGGGAGTGGACCTGAAGTGCAGAATTTCGTTCCAATCAGTGAGAAAACCAAATTGGTAGTAGACATAAGTTGAAGAAGAGCTACTCACTCGGCGATAGTGTTGGACGCGTCACCGACGATCTGCTTGAAGAAGGCTGAAGTGTTTGTTCTGTCGGTGTCGTTTCATCTGATTGCGAGTCTATATTCCGTGTGTTTGTGATTAATTTCGTAAAACAAACCGCTAGATTCTTGTCTGGCTAGTCCCGAAGTGGCGACGCCGATTTCCTCGAGGATCTCCTCGGTTTCTCCACCTTCTCCCTCGATGATGATCACCTCTTGGAACTTCCATTTCTTCTTTGGCGGCTCTGAAAGTTCCACAAGGTTTCTTTTCAACAAGGTATCTACCACCTCCCGATGTTGTCGCTTCACTTCCGGGTTTGACCGGGCTCTCTTTACTAGGCCCCGGCACCTCAGACGGCACCATCGTTGGTGGCTTGGCTGGTGTCGATGTCGGTGCTGAAAGATTTCATTTCTTTGTAGTCAGCCGACAAACCTGCGACTTTGTTTGGTGTTGCCTCCCGCACTTTTGCAGCCTCCACTGTCTTTGTAAGATCAACTGACAGTTGCTTTGGAGGTTCAACAATCTTTGCTGACAAGACTGTGGGGATTTGTGGCGGCTTGGGCAGTTCCTTTGGCAATGAAGCTAAAGCATTTTGTGAAACTTCGTAGTTGGAAATTACTCTTTGTGGCATAATCTGGCTTCGTGACATTTTGTGGTGACGCCTCTTTGCTCTTTTCCTTCTTGTCTTCATCAGAGGACGAGATGACCACTCGCTTCTTCTTCTTCGGGGCATCGTCATCAGGAGTTTCGTCTCGAGATGTCTTCGATGTCGATCGCTGGTCCTCGTCCTCTGAAATAAAAAGATTTATGTCTCATGACTCATTCTGATTGCATCATTTCTTATCACTTCCATCATCTTTGAAAGAGCGCAGCTCTTTCATTTCGCAATATCCACTTTGTTTAGGGCTGCAACGATGACTCACTTACCGTGGATGTTCTGTCTTCTTCCCTTACGACGCATAATCTTCGTCTTCACTTCGGAAGTCTGCTCCTTCTCCTTCGACTCGCTGTGACGATGCTTGTGCTTCTTCTTTTTCTTCTTCTTTCGTTCCGAGTATGGCTCCACATTCGGCTCGTCCATTTCGAGCTTAGCCGGATTTTTCGGGAAGTTCTTCCTCTCGGTACCCTGAAGCACGCAATTTCGTCATTTACGAATTTCATGAGAACAAAGAGAGCAAACGCGACAAGACAGCCGTGCCGGCTTATACGACGTGGCATTTTAGGATTGATCCGCGCCGCTAGCCGGTGCAGCGGTCAGACAGCGGAGGGGTGTTGCTAGTGACCAGAGGCCATCCCCGACAGACACGCAGACATTTTTGCAACGGCACCCTTTGGCAGGCCACGTCGGCGTGGAGGAAAATGCGCACGATAAACATCAAACGCACTGCTTGAACATAAGCGCCCCGCCCTTTCCGTAACTTTTCCTCGCCTCGTGAAGAACGCTGGGGCGCGGCGCCTCCCACTATCTGCATAGGACATTGGCCTTGCACGCAATCAATCGATATTCTTTCAGCAGCCCCCTCTCGTGAGTGCACTCAGGTCAGCAAGATGAATGTCCAAACCAAAAGTGACAGCAAGAAGAATTAAAAGGAGACAGACTTTGGGCAAATAATAGCATCAGTTGAACTCACGAGTTGTTTTCGATCTAGTCGATCCTCGTAGCGTTGCTTCGTATCATCGTAACGGTTGTTGTAATTCCACCAGAATCTCTTCAAAGCATCGGGACATTGGTGGCATCGCACTTTCGGCACCCATTCATCACTGCCCGGACCATAGCCTTTCCACTTCAAGTAGTACTCTTCCGACTTTCTTCCCTTGTTCCTAGAAAATGATCAGTTTTTCTTGACAACTTACTTGACCCAATAAATTCTCTCGACTTCATAGGGACGGTCGGTGTCAGTTCCTTCACTGTCCGAATACATCGTAATCCAAGAGGAATCCGACTGAAAGAAGATCTTTTTGAGTGAAGGAAGGTTGAGGAAAATTAATCTGGCCGACCTCGACCCTTGGTTCTGAGCCGGCCTTGACGCACTAGTGAAGGTTTCTTTCTTTTCCCTCTCCCCTGGGCTCCCTCTTTGCAAGATGCCCCGAAGAACCGGATTCAGAAAAGCACGAGTGCCGCAATCTACGGCGCTGTCCCTCGAGGTACTGGCAGGTTTTATCAGAAAAGCGTCTCTTAGGCGGGTTCGACGCGTCCATTGAATGCCCCTCTGTGCCAAAAGCAGCCCGCTTTACACCCCGACTATCGATTTAATCGAAGCGCGAACTTACGCTGTAGTCCAGTTCTCCCTCTTCCTCTTCCTCTTCCTCATCTTCCTCCGTCTCTGATTCCATCTCCTCCTCGTTGCTAGCCGTCGAAGTACTCGGCTCCGCCATCTCGGGCGCGACAACTCTCTCCGATTTATCCCTGAAATTGAATTGAAGACTGAAGTGGCAAAATTGATAAGACACGTTCAATTAGCACTTTGACTTTACGAAGCTGGGAAAGTCAAGGTAGATGGATCACGTGGCAAGCGGCGTTATCTCAAACTCGTTCACATGCAGAGCGTCGGTATGGGATCAAGGCAGGGGAGCGGGCTTGGTTTGCGTCAACAATTGTCGATTGACGCAGTTTTTGTGCTCTTATTACAACTGCGGTTTCAGATTTCATCCTTCCAAGACAATACTGATAACATCTTGGGGTCAACCACTTATGGGCAAGGATTAGTGAAAGAGAGAAAGAGAGATGACTCACAAATAGGTTTCGGTGGTCGAGACTTCGTCAGGCTTGACAATAGTTTCGGTGACGAAGGCGTCCACGTCGTTCGCCTTTTGTCGATGGCGGGTCCAGAGTCGGGCGGCCCTCTCGACTTGCTCCCTTCTGTGAAGTGGGAAGAAAGGCGTGACGAGAGAGAGAAGCAAGGAAACCTTTTCCTTTTCATGGCTGCGCTTCTCCGCTTTGAATAAGAGTCTTGAATCACGCCGCTTCCTCGCCTGGCCGACATCGAGGAATTTCTCTTCTTCCACCAAACCGAGGTGTTTCGGCTGAACAACAAAAATATGGAAAACGAAAGGAAAGCAAAACCTTTCTGGAAGGGTGGCGTTGGCCCGGCAAGGCGACGGCTGGCAGGGAGAGTCAGGCCAGCCAATGTCGTATTCCGCCAGTGCGGAATGGCAATTTGCCATCTCAAGGCTGTCCTCAATCCTGAAGAAATTTCAAATGAATGCAAGCACCCTTCTAGGCGCTGCTCGAATATCGTAAAGACACAAACACAGAAAGAGAAAGAGAATGCCAGCTGGGGATGAGAGTCACGTCTGGCTGATATGCAACGAAAAAACGGCAGGGGGCTGTATCAAAGAGAGTGAATATCGCGATTAGTGATTGAGCTGGCCGCGCTCTTCTTTGAAGGTTTATTTGTTCTGGGTCTTCCAATCCCAGCGATAGCATGGGAATGCGAGCACTTCGTACTAAAGAGACCCGACAACGGTGAAATCGGAGAGCGAAACCAGCAACACGAACGAATTGGCATTGAAGCGGACAGAAAGGGAAAGAGGCGCGTGATGTGCGATGACTGATGCGGGGCGGCCGTGGAGGAAAGAGGGAGAGGAGAGAAGAAGAGGAGAGGGGGCCTTCTGCCGACCGCATAGCCAGGCCAGTCAGGTAACGGCTGTTGCGCAGGGATTTGTTTCCATTCAGGTGGTCCCTTTTATGTCGCCGTTATGTCGGCTCAAACCGCAAACAAGTCCCGGAAATCAGACACAGAAACTTTCATTCAAAACACTTTCATACATGCTCCGGAGCCTGTGAAATGGAGAGAGACGCAGAAACAGCAAACAAGAAGTCATCCATATGTTTGGGCGTGCGCCCTTCAGGCTAACCAATCAATGTTTTTTTTTTCGAAGGAGGCGCCTCGCTCACGAAAATCACGAAAATGTCTGGCACTGAGCCTAAAACAGCCAGTTCTGATATTCATCGTGGCGCGACCGTAGAGGAAAGCTGGTTTCATCGACGATTTTTTTTCAAAGTTGTGACAGACTCTTCTCTCAGTGGGGAAGAGTGTCTGATGAATGGGAGTAGAGGAGGCTGTATTGAAGTTGGACGAAATTGTGATATCGTTCTGCTAAATCATCAAATGTTGAACATTGTATCGCTCTGCCTCCTTACCTCACTTTATTCATAGACCACATCCTGACTCTCGGTGACAACCACCCTCTCGAGATGTACTTGTATGTATTGCGGACTTCGACTCCGTTGCCAAAATGACGAATCGCCACGATCATTATCCGGCCGTTAGGAGTAAAGTGGCTGGTCAAGCATCCACTTCGACTCGCTGCAGAACTGCAAACCAAGAACAGCCGTCGTGCTCTTCCGCCTCGGGCTGCAGCGAAAAATTCGTACCTTGAATTCATACGCTTCGTTTGTTCGCGAAGAGAATTGCGTTACCGTATTATTTGCGACAAAAAGCCGTGTCACATGCTTGGTTTGCAGTTGCAGAATGCATTTCCTGCACCGCTTCACCCACGTCTGTTTTGATTGCAGGACATTAGGAAATTTCATGTTCAAAGAAATCACGAAGCAAGCGTGTCTATTTTGTGAATAATAAATAAGGGTCTTGTCTAATCTCAAAATATTTTTGCAGCCTCTCACAAGTGGCAGCCAGTGGAAGTTAGCGAGTTCAAAGAACGTAATTTCTGCAGTTGAAAGCGCCACTAAATAAGCTCGTTGACTATGCCCGAAGCCTCATTGTTGCCATGGCAGAAATTACGCCTCCGGATGACTCAGCCTTCCTTTTTTGCCCATTAAAGTTTAGGTCTTCCATACCGTTTTTGATCATTTAGGACAGGGTTTTATCTTCAAGGATACTTACAGAGACAGAGAAATTAGAACGTTTCTCCATTGAGACAATAAAGATGAGATCACACTGACTTCAAAGGGAGTCTCCACTCTCAGAGCATGACTGGTTTGAGGCAGAGCGAATGTGGTCCGCATTCGAGAGGAACAAACGACTAAAGCAAACGAGATACAATTTGGAGAGTCTCGGCACGAAAAACGCGATGATCACGGGGTTACGGTGTGCTTTTCATTTGCCTGGCCGATAGCCGTCGCCTCTGCCGATTGCGATGTTGCGCTTCCACGGAGATCGAACAATTGGGACCTGGAAGAGGAAGTCGTGAATTTCTTCAATCTCTCTTCGAGTGATTGTAGAAGCGTTTTGTTGCTTTCTTTCATAAAGCAAGGTAAAAGACTTACTCCCTCATAGAAAGCGGTATTCCAGTCGATGGGCTCTGATTGTGTGAGGATGAAGAAGCCGCTGGTAGGGACGCTGAGGGTGGCGAGAAGAAGTGCAAGAAGGCCGAGGACTCTGCTCCAGACTCGCATTCTTCCTTCCTTTCTGACCCGGAAATAGGCTTTTATTACGAGTGGACGGGCAAACTTCGCGCGACAATGAGCCGTCAATGAACACGCGAATATGGACTCGGCACGCTTTTTTGAATGTCGGGGACCGCCCTTGAGGGAGAGCACGTCATGCAACCATTGGGAGCACGGTCTTTGACCTGGTTAGTCAGAAAATTCATTGGAGTGAAAATTCATGAAACGGTAAGTGTGCCAGCTGATTAAAGCGACAGCAATCTCGACCCATCTCTTTCCCTAGATGCAAGCAATTCTGCAATCCAACACCCCTCTCGATCTACCAAGTACACCCAGGTTAAGTAAGGCTTTCTAAACAGGTTGCTCTCTCGTTGGTGGGCCTTAACGAAGTTTCACAGTTCATGTGTGGTTGCCCTTTCAAAGAAGCAAGCGTACGTAGTAAAAGGGACAGAAAAAAACTGGGAAAGCTGTCTGCACTTCCGTGAAGGCATGTAGAATAGTACTAGTGAGAACCGCGCCGTGCATATGAATCTGAGATGAGCCCCTGAGTCCTGAAAAGAAAAGAAGATGGAGGAGAGGAAAGAATAGACGAATTGAAGTTGCACACACTGCTCCATGACATCAGACCCGTGTAGCCGTGCAGGGCTCTCCCCGCGACGAGTCATGAATCCTCGAGTGGAAGCCGTCTCTTTCCGCGTCTCGGGCCTCTCGGGCCTCGGGTCGACGCCTTCTGCTCCTGGAGAAACCCCCTCGTCACCTTCTCCGTTGAGAGAAATCTGGCCTTTAGAAGATTTCCCCGAAAAGTGATCAAGACGTGACAGTCTTATGTCAATCCGCTTGCAGTGACGAGATACTGCGAGAAACAAACGCTGCTTGCTAAGATGGAAAAGAGGCTCAAATAGCAAGGAAGACGGTGAAAGAGACTCTGGTCGTGAAGCGAGGATGAGGATATTTATGATACGATGGCCGACTAGCGAGAACACGCGAACACCATTGTAGCCATGACGGAATGCTTTCGCATCCGGGAGCTGTAAACAGCTCGCACAAAAGAAAATCCATAAGAAGTGCAATTTGATGCGTGTGCCTATGAATAAATTCGCTTTTAGTGCAAAGCATACCTACAGGTGTGTTTCGGAAGTGTGTTTCGTTACCGTATCGTTTTTCAAGTTCTGTGAAATTAAACTTTCATCATGGAAGAAGTGCAAGGAAAAAGAATCGAAGGTTTTTCAAGTCAAGCGTAGGCGCGAGGTTTGCTGTCATTGAAGCAGGTGGCACGGGCCAAAAAACATTGTGAACAAATCTGCGAGGCTTTGATGAAGAAGAAGGAGAAACTCGAACAGGTGGAAAAGACCTTCGCCTCCCTCCCTCTCTTCATAGAGAATGTCAAAACTCCTGCGTAGCCCTTTGAGAATCACCCAGGCTGATATTTACTCGATGAAGGTCGAAAACACATCTTTAGAGGAAACAGGAATCTTCCGAATTGAGACATTCAAAGGAAGCTCAAGCGTTTCGACTGTGACGTCAAACCTCGAAGAAAGACCACACAGAGGCTTATCTTTGAGGAGAAAGACGCCTTATCCTCGATTCCACATGCAAGCTCGTTTTTCGTTTCCGCATTGTACAGCGCATTATAGGCATTGTGCACCCGGAAGACAGAAAAGGTCCCATAAAGATGGATTCAAAAGTTGAGCAAAGTATGTTTCAGTCCTCAAAACTCACAGCTACAAACAGTAAGACTTTAAACGAGGCAGGAATTAAAGATCAAAACGATAAACGTCAACTTATATGTTGCCGGCAGTTATGAAAAATAAGCACTTTTCATAACCCGCCTAGAATGGCAATCTGCAGGGCGACAGTCGCCCTAAGTAGCGGTCGAAGTGGCCGTGGGGTGGACGGTCCCGCCCCCTCCCCCTCTCCCTCGACTCCTCGAGACCTCAGCACAACTTGCACCCCGCCTTTTACTATGACGCAGAGCGGGGTTGTCGAGGAGAAAATGACGCTGCTATTATTACCGTAACGCTCGAAGACAATTTTCCAATAATGACGCGCTTCGTAACGTGGAGGAACACACTTTTCCCCCTTCATAGAGACCAGCAGGCGCTTCGTGGTTCAGTAAGAGAGCTGAATGTGAAACACAGATGAACCTGGTTTTGCCACTCGCGCCCCCCTACGGTCCCCTCGCGTGTAATTTTGTTTCACTCACAGGAGACCACGCGCAGGTGGCGACGCAGGTGCTACCCGACACGAATCTCCTCAACGAGTATGCTACTGTAATCAGATTGTTCGGTAGCTGACGTAGACGCATCAAGACATCGTGGCCAGCTTCAGGTTTTTTTCGGAATTTCGTCCAAAACGCTCGTAGACTCTCGGTTCAGCAGGAAATCATTCCAAGAACTTTGCTGAGAGCTTTCATACAAGTTCATTTCCGGAGGTTAAAGCTGTTCACGGCCGCTTCAGTCAATCAAAACAGAACTTGTCAGCGGGTGTTGGTGAGAGGAAGTCCAATTCCCACCCTTCACTCATTAAAATAGACACAATTTTCCCTCGCCCGCATTTCTCATTGTTTTGACTAACACGTTCAAGCGTAAACGCATGAAAGTGCAAGAGTGCGAGTCACCTCGTGTTTCATGCTCCGTGTGGACGAACATCTCAAGCATCCGCTTTCATGAAGACATCTTTGAACCGCTTTTTTGAGCAAAAATATTTACGTTCTTGCAGTTAGAAAATGCTCAACTGCGAAGAAGCAGAGTTTCTCTCCGAAGTCACGGAGCATCTTTCGCATACAAAACGCGTGGGCCTCAAGGAAACACCCGAAATGCCACACAAGACGGTTCATCTCTTTTTAGGTTCGCTAAATGCCTACTCTCAGAAAATCGGCGAAAGAAGCCAAAGGCCGTAATGACTCCCTAATTTCGTTCGTTCTTCTGCACAAATTCCCACCTGCGACGGCCTTTTCGGCACTCCCTCGCATCTCTTTCCCGTGCTCCCTCCAAGTGCACGCCGAATGCCAACCGGGTATTAAAAGAAGCTTTCCGACATGCAGATTTGCAATTTCGAAAAGAAAACGTTCTCGATGTGACAGATTTAACTCGGACTCTCCAGGTGTGCCTCGACCTGCGTCAAGTCGACGTTTCTAATGTTATTCACGAAAGCTGAGCCACTCGTCGTCGTAACACTATTTCCTTCGTCAGGAGCCGGGAAAAGCCGGTTACACCCACCCGCACAGTTCAGCTCTCGCTGGAGGAATAAAATTAGACGCACACGCATTTTATGCGGAACGTCTGACGTTTTCGTGATGGTTTTACGTGCAAGCATCGGCAACTTCGCTAAATTGGGGCCCACCTCGGGTATGGTTAAGTTCCCTTCATCGAACTTCAAAGCAATGATTTCAGAAAGAGAAAAAGTCTCTGACGAGGGGGGGGGGGTGTAGCCGGAGAGTACGGGTGGAAAGAGAAATGCATTGAAGAAGAAGGAGAAGAGACGTAAATGATCTTGACATTTTGCAAGTGCTAAATTTAAATCGTCGTCTTTGATGACTGAGACGAAGATCGCGTACCGAAATGAGCAAACGCCGAAGAAATTTGTGACCTCATTCACTGAACGCCTTCTTGGGCACGAAAGAAAGAAGTGAAAGCGTAGGTCGACATTTTGAGGAAAATTCAGCTGTCTCCGAAAGAGCAAACTGTAGCATCGTAGCTTCTGCGTCGAAATAGGAAGCTATCAAAGTTTCATGATTTTCTGTGGGAAGTAAGAATTCTAAATGAGTATACGCGTCAAAAATCATCCAAAAGGACGAAAATCTTGGTCTAGTCCAATTTGTTTCGCGTAAATTATTCTTTCATGAAATTGAAATTTCCACACTGATGACTCAAAAAACAAACAAGCAGAAGCTCGTAGATTTCGGGTGCTCCTAAAGCGAGCGCGAAAGCATAATGAGGACTACAGGCGAAGATGCGAGAGCACGTGGATGAAGAGGCAGCTATTGTGACGGCATGAAGACGGTCGTTGATGACTTTGATGAATTGCCAGCAAGGGCATCCGTTGAACGTCGTCATTTACTCGACAAGTCCACGTGTGTATTTGCAGTAACTGAAGATGGCTGTCCTCTTGCAGAATTGAGTTCTTGCACTGGCGCTCTTCTGCACTTTTTGAGTTCCGCGTTCAAAATGAGACAGACAGCAGCAAAAGTGCCCGTATTTCGCTTTTTTGACCCTCTGTTGAGCACAAGGTTTAAGAATTTCACAACGAAACATGAGGCAAAAAAGTAATACGCTTTGCAGAAAGCCCTCTTTGCATGTTAGGGTTCTCTCACAGTCATCTGCAGGCATTGTTTCTAGGAAGCTCTTCTTCGTCTATAAATAAAACGCATTACTTATACTTTTGTTGTTATCTTCTCTTTACTCAGTCAAATTTTATCCCTCGAGAGCAACTACAAGGAATCCTTTTTGAGAAATTTCCTTGTTTGTCATAACATTGCCAAGCTCCAAAACTCTACTCAAGGGGATAATTTACACACAATAACATGTCACAAACTCAAACCGTACCACGCAGTACAAAACCGCCGTTCAAAGGGCGCGCGTCCAGCCTGCGGGTCGTGTCCCGGGGGAGCGACGCGGTCGGCGACGCGGCCGCCGGCCCCTCGGCGGCGGGGCGAGTGACGTCACGCGCGCATTCGTATAAATACGCGCCCGCTTTCCTCTCGTTTCCACCGCGAGCTCCGCGTTGTCGCGCCTTCTCGCGTCAATCTCGGCCCTCAGCCGTCCGATTCCAACCGCTCCTTCGGCACATTTCCGATCTCGCCGAGTCGGAGAAGCAAGCAAAAATTCACAAATGTCAAAAATCGTTCTCAAACCTCAAAAATGGGACCAGTTTTGTCTTTTGCAATCACTCGTCAGTCGACGGGGGGAAGGGCCAATCGATCAATACAGTTTTTGTCCACGGACCAGTTGGCGCTGAACATTGCTCAATTAGCACATCTCCAAGGGGGAGAAGAGGCCTTTCTGGTGTCAAATGCATCGTGTTTAGCGCCTAATTACGCTGAGTGCTAGAGGCGAAAAGAGCGGAAAAGCGGATTTTCAGGCCAGATCCGGGTACTTCTCACGAGTCGTCGTTGAGACCCGAAAGGTCTCCATCTCAGTTCGTGGATATCTTCCTGGCTTCCTCTGAGAATCATCGTATTCTCGAGAAGGACTCGCCATGTCGCAGAATGCCTCAGCGCATATTGTAAGTTTCGAAAGAGCACACGTTCGAACGTTCTCGAATGTCCGAGTTTTACCCGGCCTGCCTTGACGTTCGAAACAGGTTTTTTCTTCCAGGGTGAGGTCTACCGTAGCGTAATCGCCGACGTTATCAATCAAATGAAAGAGGCGTTTCTTGATGAGAACATTGACATCGATGTCCTGCAACAGTTGAAGAAAGTTCGTGAATTTGCTGTCAACAACTTGTTTACTTGTTGCTTGAACTTGTCAACAACTTGTTACCAAAGTTGTTTACACAACAATTTATAGGAATGGGAGGACAAGGTGATGGCGAGTGGGGCCATCGATGTGGATATTGCGTCGACGTCCGCAGTCTTGAGGCCGATTGCCCAACAAGGAGGAGTCGTGGCACCACCACCGATGCGTCCTCGTCCTCAACCACAACCAGCCCCCATCGCCCAGCCCACGCCCGTTCAACCTCAACAGCCGCCTCCACAGCAACAGAATCCAGCAGTTTCGGCTGCTGCCGCTGCTCATCTTCAGCATCATGTTCAACCATCTCAGTTACAACAAGTTCGCATCCAACAACCCACGCCGGTACGTTTTGAACTTTCTTTATGAAGGCAGAGACCCTTCTCAAACAACATACACATCAACGATTGTGTTGCAGATTCTTCTTGCCCAACAAGCCGGGGCTCAAATGCATCACCAACAAGTCCCTCAGCACTACATCATGCAGATGCCGGGCAATCTTCAAAACCTCCAGGTTCCATCGTCTTCACGACTCACGATCTAAAGGGTTTCCAGGGTCAAATGGTACAAATGAACGCCGGCGCCCAGCAGTTCGTCCCACAAGTCCGCACAGCTGCCGGCGTTCCCCTTCAGCAATACACTCTCGTTCAACCAGTATGTCTCAGTCTTTCAACAAGAGAGACATTCCAGGGCCAAGTTCCAAACATCGTTATGCTCTCGGGGCAGCATCTGGTCGGACCCGGTGGGGTGGTTCAAGTTCAAGGGAATCGCATCATCACTCATCACGATGGTCAACAACATCATCTTCCTCAGCTCGATGGAGACTCCGCTGTGGCTGAGGAGTTACCAGAAGATGCTCCGACATCGTCCACTGCCACTGCTTCAAAGAAGCCCTCGAAATCCAAACTGGTTAACGCTAAACGCATCAAAGGTAAATAATCGTTTCGTTTCCCCTAACTGAATATTCAGGTGCTGAGTTGGCGGGCTTGTTGAAAGGACTCGGGCTTGTTCAACTGGATGGCAACGGTGGCGGCATGGATGACACTTCCTCAGAGGAAGAAGACGAAGCTGAGGATGATGACGATCCTCTAAAGAGAATTGCTGATCGCCTCACTGAAGGAGCCGGCGATGAAGAGCAGCAGGTGAGTCATTTGATTCACAAAGAAAAAAGACAACGCATGAAGAATGCTTTGAAAACAATATTAAGATCCGACGTTTCAGGTCGTGGAAGAAGACCCTTTGAACTCGGATGACGATCAAAGCGACGATGAGGATCTTTCAACGCTCTTTGATGCTGAGGATGTGATCATGTGCCAATTCGAAAAGGTTGGTCGTGTTTCTTTATAATCAAACAAGCTTTATTATTGTTTCGAAAACTCCTTACAACATTATTGTTTTAGGTGCACCGTGCTCGCAGCAAGTGGAAGTTCAATCTAAAGGACGGGATCATGCATATCCGCGGCAAGGACTATTGCTTCCAAAAATGCACCGGCGAGGCCGAGTGGTGAAGCTTCTTCTCCTTTTCTTCTTCGTACTTTACTTTCTCTCTTCCCGGTCAATCTGCCCCCGGCATATTTGGTTCTTCTCCCAAAACATCGATATTCCCATATCCTTCAGTCGCTTTCCTCCTTCGAGAATTCGTGTTTTTTTTCTTGTTTCTTTCGAGAAATTGTATCACAAGTGCGCCATGTTCCTCTCTCCATCTGGGTCCTCCTAGTTCCTTTTCTAGATCTTCTTCTCCTTCTCGTCATTTTTTTATTTGTCATTTGTTGAAAAACCCCAAAATACTTCCCGCGTGACAAGCTCACTTGCAAAATCCGTTTAGTGAAAAAGACGAAGCTGTGTTTCTAAAGTTATTTGTTCTACTCTTTCAACCCCGAGTCAAGGTTGTGTCGTCGAGGCGGCAGTTCTTTTTTATTTTTGTTTTTTTTTTCTTTGAAGAAATTATCTATTTACGGAGAAACCTTTCATTGTGATGCGCCACGAAGATTTCATAGACGAAGGTCTTTTCAACCAAAATTTGTGTGAGAATTCTTCTTGAATGGGATTTTCACTATTTCTTCTCTTGGTACCCGTTCTTTTAGTCTGTTAGTGCTTCTGGAATAAACAAAGTCTACGAATTTGAAGTGAGCAAGAGACAGAGGGATTTTGAAGCCTTGGTTGGCATGTCTTGATTTTAAAGTCTTAAACAAAAACAGAAAAGCTTGTAAGATGGCCGAAACTTCATCGACATTGACTCGCGTTGGCGGTGCTTCTTCGAGCTTCCTCCAGCTCTTGCGAAGAATTCGCATCGACGGACGACCAATTACGGAGCTTGTGACAAATTCAGAACTTCTAGAACAGTCCCTGCCACAAATGCTCCAAACATTGAAGTAAGCGGACAGTTTATTCAACCGTTCTTTTTAGTGATGAGATTCGAGACACTCGCGTTCGAGCCTGGCTCGACTCCTGCCTCCATGGAGATCCGAGTACTCCGTGCCCCTCATTGTCTAAGTCTGTGCTGAAAGCAATTCGGCGATTCTTTGAGGACAAATACTCATCTGCGTAAGATTGAGTGCTACTCATGAAGTGCTTACAATCAGTAATGTGAACACCCAAAGGGCACTGCCTCCAACACCGCATATCGAAACTCCAGAATCGGATGAAGAAGACGAACCGGAAGAGCTCGAAGAGGAGGAAGTACCAAAGGATGTCGAACACAAAGTGATACGCGAGGATCTCGATGCTCTGGTAGACAGATGTCGATTTCAAGGTAAGAAAACGTAGCAATCGCAAGCAATATCGAGTGTTTTTAGCGGCACCGGACCGACCGTTGCTCCTTCGCGATCTGCTTTCACTTCCTGGACAACCGGAAGAATTGACCGATGTTGCAGCTCAGGTTTTAAAATTCAAACTAGCTTTCAAGAGAATCATTTCAGGTTGAATGCGATGGTGAGAGCTCGCAAATTGTTCCAATTGCGGATGAGGAAGTTGTCGTCTATGAAGAAGCACTTCCTTCAACCACAAGATCACGCAAGAATCTCAAGCGCCGCCGTGAGCTCTTCGGAAAGGACGAGCATATCTGCCAGGTTACAAACAATTCAGGCGTTAACTCTTCAGATTTGCTTTCGAAAATTTGCGCGTTCAACAACACTTCGACGTCACGAGCAAAGCAAGCACATCACTCGAACATTATATCGATGTCCTGAATGCCCGGCTACCGTATACAAACATCGAGCGCATTTCGCCGTGAGAATCTCAAACCTTTTTGACCGTTTTCCAGGACCATCTCCGAATGCACCGAGAAGAAGCGTTGCCATGTTCAAAGTGCGGCGAGGAGCTCGGAAGTCGGAATGCTTTACGAGCTCATTTGAAAGCTGCTCATTCCTCCCAGCCTCCGAAGAAGAGACCCACACCGAGAATTGTTCGAGACTCGAGAGAACAAGATGAGATTAGAGATAGGAACACTAAAAGTTGGTCTATCTTCTCTTCCTTAACTTACCTTCCAATTGCAGAATGCAATGGACGACCAGTGATCCCCTTCGACTTCCCGGTCACTCTCTGAAGCTTTGCTGTTTACCGTAGCCGGGCGACCCTTTTGAACCCTCTTCTCTGCAATATTCGTGACGAAGAAGGTTTCGAAGACCTTGTGAAAGCATGCGACAGAGCCCTCCAGGACTGGTCGACGTGGATTCTGCTTGGAAGACCGGACGACGGCCTTTCACTGCCACGGGCAACGGCTCGACGTCGCCGAGCAGCGCCGCTGTTTGCCCCTTCTTCGGCTTCTTCTCTGTCCGCCTTCCCGGCTCTGCCATGTTTTTGATCCAGATGTTTTCTTTGCCCTTTCGTAATTCAGTCATTCACATCGAGATTATTTCGAGTGAGACATGTTTCGTTTTCGGGTCTTCATTCGGGTTGGTAGAAATTCTCTGACAATTTTCTGTCTCGACACGTGTTGGTTTCGGGTGCATTTGTTCGAAATAAACTTTACTTGATCTAGGAACAGCCTCACACACTTGCACGACGACGACGACAATACAAACAACTCGTCGTCGGCGGCGAGACGGCGGCTGGCCATGGACCTTGACCATCGCCGGACTCGTCACCGCCCTCGTTCCAGGCGTCGTCTCACAATGCCCCGCTGCAAATCAGCGTAAGACTGTCGTTCTTCGGGTTTCATCCTCTTTTTCAGCCACTTCCCTCTTCAATGTGAATCAGTATGTGAGCGGTGAAGACACGACCAGTGAGTGTCTTCCTGAATAAGGGAAGCCCTGTTCAGCCGTTCATCTCCTCGCCTCCTCCGAACCAACAGTTTCGGGTGTATCCTCAATCAACTTCACCTATGACTACACGCTCGCCGGTTCCTTCGCAAACACGGCGGACAGTTGTTCCACCTCTTGTTTGACCAATCTGACAGCGCTTTTCTATGCATCCAGCTCGGATAATTGTTTGTTCTTGTCTCGTTTTTTATGTTCTTCAGATGTGATCACATATGCTCGACCACAGGACATGAGTCTGTATCCTGGCTACATGTCGATTGGAGGCAGTGGTGATGTAAGGCAATATCTCCTGTCTTCAAAGGTTGCTTCAGACTTTGCTTTGTGCTGTCGACAATGGAGATTGTGGAGCGTTGATCCCGGTCTATCTCTACTATTCATCTGTCTACAACGGTACGTTCAGAACCTTGAGTGTAAAGCTTGTCTGCAGATTACTACGTCAACACAGAACCGGCATCAGACTCGGATGAAACATACGCGGTTGCACTAGGAGGCAGTCCTCTCTGCTATCTCTGGCCTCCCCTCACGACCACTACCGTAACCACGACCACGGGGTCAGTGAAGTTTTCTTCCTCCTCTTGATGTCTGAAGTTTAGATCAACAACGACAGATCCGACCGCCACAACAAGTCTCACAACTACTGATCCAACAGCCACCACAACGACCAATACTGGGACGACGACGACGAATACTGCAACCACCACCACGAATACGGCCACCACAACGACGAACACTGCCACGACGACCACGAACACCGGGACAACAACAACAAACACAGCAACAACCACTACCAATACAGCCACCACGACGCCTTATACAGGCACAACGACCACGAATACAGCCACCACCACGACCAACACGGCGACCACTACCACAAACACAGCTACTACAACGCCTTATACGGGAACAACAACCACGACAACCCCGAACACGGCCACCACAACCAAGAACACAGCAACCACTCAGCCTTATACAGGCACGGGCACCCCGCCCACAGCCGCTCCCGAAGATGACGATGACGGTATTTCTTTCGTTGAAACTGAAGCAATTCCTCAGACAGCAGCAGCGGCTGGATCAAATGGCCCCTCATCGCCCTCGGCGTCGTCCTTGGCTCGCTGCTCGTCGTCGGCTCTGTATGTTTCTGTGTTTTCGTCGGGTTTGTCCTCTGCTACTGATCCCTACCTTCTCTTCACTCTTGCACTGTCTTTCCCGAGTAGAATAAAGTGTTTAGACGAGTGACTTGCTAACACAAGAAAGCTTGAACTACAGTAACCCGTGGTGTTTGCAGGTGGCTCTCCTCACCAAATTCTTCATCGGCTCGGGCACATCATCAGCGGTTTGTTGAAAGAAGAAGAAGAGAGAAGTTGCAGGTGGACCCTTACACGAGCCCCTATACGAAGGACGCCCGGGTGGAGACGCCGCCTCAGCCCTTCGACGCACCCTCAGCACCCAATCCCGGAGTGTCTCCACCTACAGGATTCAATGCTCCTCCTCCACCTGGAGCTGCTAACTTTTACTGAACCAATTTCCCTTGTGATATGTCTACAAGAAAGTTACCGTACAAGAAGCGTGTACTGTTTAGGTGTACCTCTCCAAGCAAATTACCCGGTTTTGTCCAAAATCTTTAATCTCCGCAAAATGAAGACTGGAAATAAAACTTATTACACTGTTTTTGAAAACCATTTCTTATTTACACACAAATAAAGCAAAATCACCGGGTATCATTTATCAGTGTTTGGCCGATTCGGATTAGGCGAAGGTGGCTCGTCCTCGATAAGGGCATCAATGTCAAGATCATCACCGCCCTTCGGCAGCGTCTTCGGGTTGAGGAGACGCTCGCGACGCCCTGAAACAATGGGCTACCCGACGCAAATTGGTTTCACTCCCTGCCCCTCTCTGGCTTCTCTGGAGTTTCCAGAGGAACCGAAAAGCCTCTTTGAGGACGGCTTTCCTGGGAGGCAAGACGGATAGCGGCCAGTGTTCTTTAGACCCCCGCTGGCCCTTTTCTGGAAGCCGCCAAGGCGAGTGGTGGGTGGAAGTCGCTAAAGAACGCCGTCTACGTCCGACTTTTTGCAAAAAAAACGTGCTCAAAGTGCAGACTTGACAAGCGATGTGTCGGACCAAAAAGGTCTTCCACGTTGCAGCTCTTTTTCATTGCCGAGAGGGAAAAAGGGGGAAAGAAGCCAAAAGGGCGACGTGCTCTGCTGCCCTCTCCCTCGTTATTGCTGTGTCGGGGGACGCCGTCAACAATGACAGATGAGAAAGGCTCGACGAGAGCGTGGAAACCCCCAAAGAGTGACAAACGACGCGCTGAAACACATCGGCACCCAGTTTGCCCCTCTTGGAGATGAAGCCCTGAGGGAATCTCTTCTACGTCAGACAACAAAGCAGAAAGGAGGAGAAGGAGGAAGGAAGAAGGACACATACGAAGACTGGTCTCGCGCAGCAGACGGACGCCCTCGAGTTCCGAGAGATCCTTCTGCGAGACGTGCCCCGTGGGGAAGTGCTGGACTTCTGCCACTTCTTCCTCTGCCATAAACCGAACATTCCGGGTCGGAGTCCCGGCTGTCTGATGCTCTTCCACTACCACTTCTCCTGCCTGAAAACTTTGAGTTATCATGCTACTTCAAGTTCAAAACAGACCTCAACGGTGTTCTGACGACTTGTCCTCAAAATCGGTCGTGGACGCTCATCGTCGGTCTCGGCCATAGTCGGCAGACGTCGTTGCAAGTAAGAAGAAGGAGAAATCTCAACTTCTGGAGGGCGGACGGCGACGACGACGAGGACGGGTCGATTGGGCGTGGATGAATATGCATGTGTCCGCCTCCCCCTCGGCCGCCTCTTCCTGTGCCACCGCCCTCCCCCTCCCCTCCCCGTCCCCTGGACTCTTTCCAAGTCTCTGCAATCAGTCTCCAAGGTGAAACCCAAGAAGAAGCGGGCTACACCTTGAATCTCCATTCTTCGATCTTTTCTTCTTTCTTTTTCTTTTCTTCCATCCTTTCATGTTAGCTCAACGTCCTCTCCTCAGAAGCTCGCGTCGTCGGGGCGAAATTTTCCCCAATAAAAACATTTTCCATCCGCGAAATCTACTTTCTTGCCCGCGAGGCGTCCCGACGTCGCACTTCAAATCTCTTCGGACACGGAAGGTCTTCTTTTTCTTCTTCTCCACTAAGGAAACCCGTCGTGCTTAGGTTTCAGGCTAGCGGGAAAAGACTTGTTGACGCACACACGGAAGCCACCTTTGCTCTGGAATGCATGCCCACGGCCATCGCTTTGTCTCCACCGCTTATGAGCCAAAGACTCTCAACCCCCGCCTCTTGAGCAAACAAAGAGAAGATTCCGAAATAACACCTTCATTCGTCGGGACAAAGAAACCAATACAAGGAATCTCAAGATCGCTATCTAATTGTAAGGGGAGATGAAGAAAGTGGAAGGAAGAAGGTCATAGTAGATTGTAGAACCAGAGACTTGGCATCAGACGGTATAGCATGAAAGGAACTCGGGAGAAGAGGAAGGTGGAGGAAGCATCGGCTAACCCTGAACCACGTTGTCAACCCCTACTCTCTCTAGTCTCTACAAGTCACGGCAGTCCAAACACTGAGGATAGAATGAGAGAGAGTACTGAAGAGGAAGTACGATAATAGCAGCACTAACCCTCATAAACAACGAAAGCAGCTTCACCTAGACAACAAGCAAGTCGCATCACGGTCTAGTCACTACTCGAATTCAATAAATACGTCATTTTGTATGGAGAAGAAGGGTGAATGGAAGAAGAAGAAATAGCCTTGAATCGTCGTATCTGGAGCAAGTTGGAGACGAGGCATTTACAAAGGACCTGTCGAGACTTTTCTCTATTTCTCATAATAACGAAAAACAAAAAAAACATGTTGAAACGAAAGAAAACCAACAACTGGAAGTCCAAAGAAGAAACGAATGGGGAACTAGCGATGGGTCAATGCGAAAGTCTTCTCACTCAATCCTCTACGGTCACGGGGATAAATACGGCTCGAGACTTACAAAGAAGGGAAGAAAGAGAGAAGTGTACCGTAATTGCGAGGAAGTGTGAGTGAAGACTTGTTCAGAGAAGCTTGAGCTGTCCCGTGACGGCGTCCACTTCGGCAATCGAGCCGAAGATCCCCAGGACGGTGCGAGAGCCGGCCGGAATCTGTGTGTGACCCGCATCCGCCACAAGGTAGGCGACGAGTCCCTGAAGAAGAGAAATTGAAACAGCTGCACTAAGCTATGAATATGATGCAATCATGTGGATGAACGATGTTTCATTTAAAAATCGAGAAAAAACATTTTGAAAGAGAACTTACACGATCGCGACTCTCCTTGAGAAGGTCCATGAGATGTTCTGTGTCACGTCCCCTCAGGACGATCTTCATCTCGCCCATGCGTCGCCAAGCCTCGAGGCCGGCGCGGCCCTGCTCGCTTCCCTGGGCTAGACGGTACGTCGAGAGTGTCGCGTGACCCACCTGAAACTACTTCTCAGAATCAACTTCCTATTACTCACTAATTTACATTCCTAAAATATTCAAAGGGCATATGAACGCACCTGCGCGGCAAGCTTTCCCGAGCCCATTTTGAGACTCATGTTTGCGACGAAGACCATCTTGTGAGTCCTCGATTCGGCGGCTGAAAATTGAAAAGTTCAAGAAATGAAAAAGAAGACGAACCTCCCATGTCGTCGTCGCTGTCCTCGTGACCGTCTTCTTGATAGTCGTCAACGTTCGAGCGTTCGATGATCCAGTTGACAGCCGCTTCCACCGACACACCGCCCGTCTTCTGCAACGCGAGCACGGCCGTCCACTCGTCGAAGCCAAATTCCAGGAGCGAGCTCAACTGCTCTCGATTCACCTGAAGCTATTATATTGAACTCGTTGTCAATGAATTAGGAGAAAATACAATTTTGGAAGTGCAACAAAGTTCTAACATAACAAGGTACACGAACGTTTGCTCTTTACTCGACAACTAGTCAATCAATGCAGCATACCTGAATTCCAGGTGGATCACTGGGGTGGATGCTCGAGGACGTGGACGAGGAGGGAACGTCGACACTCGGAGGTGCAGGCTCCGCCGGCTGCTGTTGAGAGGAGGACGGAGTCGGCGGCACAGGCGGCTGCGGTGAAGACACCGAGACGCCGACGAAGGGGTCCGGCACTGGCGGGGCCGACGGCGTCCCCGGGTCGAGAACCGAGGGAGAGTGACCTATAATAGCCCATCTTTGTGAACGAAATAGTTTTTGCTAAACGATTCGCTTTGAGAAAGGAGAGAGTAAAGCTCGGCTACTATAGAACGAGAAGCAACGAACTGTTGAAGTAGTGAGCAGGTGATCCGCGAACGGCCTGTGTGGAGGAGTTCGACGACGTCGGTTCCGGCGGATTGTCACCTTGGCCAGCGTTCAACTCTCTAGAAGAATAAGGCTCAATGTCAGAACAAGAAGAAAAAGAAAAGGAGGAAGAAGATGAAACTTACGGAATCTCGTCTCCGGGCGGGATGTTCTCTGCCATGCGAGACGAGGACGAGGTGGAGGGCTGCACGGACGGCTCGGGCGTCGGCGGTGGTGGTGGGCCTTGCTGGCTGTTGCGTGTGCGCTTAGAGCGCGGCGGTTGGAGAGGCGACTCGGCGTTGTTGTCGTTCGGCAGCGTTCTTCTCCTTCTGCGCTCGCTGAATGCGGCGATACTCGGAGTCGTCCTCGCCCTCACGCGGTCCGCGGATGTTCGACCAGTTGTCGGTGTCCAACTGGTTCACTTCCTGCAATTCCCACATGGCCCGTGTGCAATTTCACACGCAGACTCCTATGAAAAGACGAAGCAATCAAACCTTGAGGACGGTGTCGACGGTGACGCCTTCTCGAAGCTTCAGGCCACCCTTCTCAAGGTCCGATTTCTGGAAACCCAATTATTGTAACGAAGAACATTGAAGTAGAAACGAATTGAAGAAAAAATACTCACCAAGTTATCGAGATTGTCGTCAACCTGCTTGACCCTACGGAAGTCGAAGCGAACACGCTGGAAGTGTTGTAGAAGGTAGGCGCCGCCGGCGACGATTGCGAAGAAGGGAAGACCGACGCGGACGAAGTTCAAGCGTCCCCTCTTCGCTGCTCCAGGGCCTCTGTTCATCCAACGTACGGCGTAGCTTCACGCCCTCGACTTCTAGTACTGAAAATGCCACGTTCAAGCCTCTCATCATCATCATCGCCGCGGGAAAACATCGTAATTTGTGGTAATTGCGGGCGGTCTCGCAACACGCGGAGAGGTCGCGATTCATTGAGGGGCGAATGTGAGTCAAATGGAGGTGCAAGCCGGGAATCGAGAGCCGCGCAACCCGCGAATTAGATGACGGCCGACGGGAATAAGCCGGCTGCAGGCGTCAGAAAATGAGCGACTCGCTGCTCGCCCCGCCGCGTGGGACCACGGGCTTCTTGCGCAGGCGGGCGAGCTGCGTGCACGGCGCTGACTAACGCGGATCTACGATATGACGGCACTTGATGGCTTATAAAGTTCATGTGAAGGGCTTCAGTCATTACGCGATAATGAGGAAACGCTCGAGAAGGTGGGAGAGATCGCGGAGAAGAAGGAGAACAGGGGGTGAAGAGAACACGAAGCAGAAAAAGACGAGAAAGACACTGAAGGGAAACGGAAGAATTGCGAAACTTCACCTCGGCGCGCCTTCTTTCTCTTTTGGTTGATGCAATGCAATCGGGGCAATCTGATAAACGTTCAAAGAATCAGAAAGAAATTCCAAGATTCAAAGACGAAGCGCAAGGTTTGCAAGAAATCTGTCGATCAACAAGTGAAAGGGAGCAAACGAAGACAAAGAAAAGATTGAAGACAAGCAGCGAGCGACGCGCTCACGTCGCATGCACGTGATGGGGAAGGGGACGCGGGGAGGGCGGCGGGGCGGCCAGGGGAGAGAAGGGGAAGGGGGTAGCGCCCCGCTCCTCGCGCGATCAAAAATCGATGTACCGGGTCGGTATAGCACGTCGCGGCGCGCCGACGCCGGTCCTGGTTACCTGTCCGAGCCCTAGACCCTACATCAGGAGCAAGAAAGAGGGAAAAGAAGACGCGCAACGAACAAAACACAACAAAGAACTTGAGCGAGGAAGGAAGAGAGTTTCGCGGCGATTTTTCGCGTGCACAAATTCTGCGCCAACACTTAGCACACCGACTTTGATCGCGTCAGTTTTTCGATGGCGCATTTGCGACATTATGTTACCGTACCTAATGTAAGGGTTGATTTCGTTTTTGAAGCCTGTAAGCCTTCTCTTGTCCTCAAACACTTGTGGGTACAGGTAAGGTCTAGAAGCCTCATTACGACACTAGAATAAGGAAAACCAAGATTTTGAAGAAAGTGTTTAGACGAAGACAAAGTTTGCTAAAGCTGAAATGCACCAATACGGAAGTCTTGAAACTCATTTTACCAAGCGGGCCAACTCCCTTTTGCGCATTAGCAACTAATTGAAATCACCTTCAACTCATTTACTCATATTTCTCCCTTGAAGCTTATAAAACTAAAATGACCAGCAAGAACTGAAACAACGCGGACCCGCTGAACATCTATTTCCTCTTCATCTGCAACCGAGGCGACCTCCTATCGATCTGCTTGCTCTTGGCGCGCCTCGGCTGGCAACGCGCGCTTCATCCTTGTTTAAACTCGGCCAACCCAACGGTTGCCTCTTTTGCCGCAATTTTTACCCTTTCTCTGCTGGCTCGCTGTCTGCTGGCACGTGAATAATCCTCGAGAGGCTCGATTTGCAAGTTCGATAGGCACTCGGCTTGAAGAGAACGCGGACGGCGTCGTCGCGTGCACGACCATTTTGAAACGAATTGGCGCCTGGTTCTCCGTGGGCTACGTGCGAGGATGACGAGTTGATATTGAGAGAGCCTTACGCCTCCATCAGAGAGGCCGAAAGGGTTAGTCACTCCTTCTCCTTGGTCATTCTCTCATCGGTCTGCTATGTTTCTCATCAATTGTTTAGAGACTGAAATATGGCCCCGAGTGTCGATCTCCGAAAACTCTGCCTCTATGCTGCCTACACTTGGACTTGCTGGGTAAGATATTTTCCTGAAACATCTCAAAAGTCTTGAAGTTGAATTCAGTGGCTTGATAGGGTTTGCTCAAGTTTGTAAGCTTCCGTTCGACTTGAAAAAAGTTTGGGGTACCTTATTCAAGACCAACTATGTCGACACCGTAATTAGAACATTTTTGAGAGCGCACGTTACATTCTACGAGAAACTTAGCTTATTTTATCACTCTTTATTCAGGAAGACCGCGTATTTTCTTTCGCGGTGATCCTGATCCTTCAAGGCGTGGGAGGGATGCGTCTCGTGTCAATCGAGCAGCTCGTCGAAGGTCTCGTCCTCATCTTCTGCTCCACTCATCTCGGCAACTATTTCGATAGAAAGTCTCGAGCTGTTGGTGAGCTGAAGAAAAGAGGAAAGAAGAGAAGTTGCAGCCATGATGACAGTAGTCCCGATGAACAACGTGACGATAACTCTCGCCGCCGTTCTCTTCGCTATCTGCATGTGGCTGCAGGCCGAATTCTGGGCTTATCCCATACTTCTCTGTAGTGCAATCGCCGTTAGTTTCATTATCACTTGGAGTTTCATCAACAAAGTCAAGAAGACAATTTAAAGCTTGAAGAGAATCTGCTTTACAGGTTTGTTCGATTTCTCGACTGGCAGTGAATGGAGAGAAACAACTCCTCAGCAAGGATTGGGTCATTGTGATCTCTGGGGCTTCTTTGGCTCGTGAGTTTCATTCTCTTCCAAATAAGTTCAGGCTCGAATGCCGTCTTGACTTCTCTGGACCAGCTGGCCAATATCGCCGCGCCACTCCTCACGGGGATTCTCGCCTTCCACACTTCGCTTCTCTTCCTTTCCATCTTCCTCGCTGCATCTTCAGTCTTGTCTTTCATCATCAAAGTCTCCCTTCTTCGATGGCTCTACCAGCACGAGCCGAGACTACACGATAAGGAACTCTACCAAGGCTTGTTCTTGTCATCCGCTGACTCCTTTCAGCAGAAGACGGAGCTGTGAGAGAAGTCAAAGGAGGCTGTGACCTTCGCGGCTGGCTGCATGACTTCGGCGACATGATCGTCGTCTTCTGGCGTCAGCGCATCTTCGCTGCGGCCTTCGGCATGGCGCTGCTCTTCATGACGGTGCTCGGCTTCGATGGGGCGAGTCAAATTGATCCAATTAGAAGAGGAATTGCAGCTTGCTGTGGGATACGGCGAGACGCAGGGACTGCCGGAAGATGTCCTCGGCGGCTTCCGCAGCTTCGGCTCTTTCATGGGCATTGCTGGCGCTATGAGCTACGCTTTCTTCGAGCATCACTTCGGTGTACGAAAGACTGGAATCATAGGACTGGCGGTAAAAAGAAGCGGAGGAAGTTCAAGCCGCGTTTTAGTGCCAACAAGCCTGCCTCATCGCTTGCATCTCTTCCATCTTCCTCCCAGGATCGCCGTTCGATCTTGGGGCCTACATTCGAGACTTCACTTGGGAGGTTTGCTTGCTACAGTAGTCACAAATTTATGCTTGCAGCAATGGTGGAACGAGTTCAAGGAGACGTTCACATCGACATCACAAGGAAAGGTAATAAAACGAGCGGCTATCGACGCTCCTTTCAGGAAGTGCGAGTGGCTGTTGATTGGTCGAATTGGGAAGCAAATGGTCGTCCTCTAACCAGCATCATGACATTTTTGATGTCTGTGGCTCTAGCAAGATTCGGTTCGATTTTCATCCCCTAAACGATTTCTCAGGCTTGTGGATGGCTGACTTGGCCATCACACAGATCATGCAGCAAGCCGTGCCCGAGGCCGAACGCAGCACCGTCTTCGGGATCCACGGAGCTCTGTGTGGCTTCTTCTCCACTCTCAAAGATGTCCTCGTCATTGGTCTGTGAAAACATTCAATTAGAGCTTTTTCAGTGCTGCCCGATGCACAAACCTTTGGACTTCTCTGTGTGATTTCGTATCTTTTCGTTCTCGGCGGTTTCATCTGCTACTTGTATTATATTACCCAGGTTATTTTCTACATAGAAAGTAACATTTGCAGACGAAGCATATCACCAAAACAGAAACGGGAAAGCAACTCGAGCTGGAAGATGAGAAGCTCGAAAGAGACAAGGACTTCGAGTTGCAAGCATAATCGGGCAAGGTTTCTGTGACGGAATTCTCTGGTGCCTTGAAATAAATCATCTCTTTTATGTTGACTGTGGCTTCACAATGAGCACAATCAATTTTTGTCTCTTCGCCACGAAGACCCATCTTGTCTGTGGCGACGCGCTTCACTACCACTTCGGGAGCCGGCGCCTATGCGATCGCTGCGACGCTTCGCTCGTTTTAGGGGTTACTTGAAGCTCGCCCTTGCCTCGTTTCTCTTCTTTGTTTTATTGGTATGACATTACTTTTCCATTGAAAATGAGTTCAAGTTCAAAATACGCCAGCGATATAGCAAACCGACTTATGGAGAAATGCGTCGCTATGATGGGACATCCTTTGAACTCGGCAAAATCGTCGCAAACGACAAGTCCGTCTTCAAGATCATGGAGACACACTGGCGTGAAAATAATTTATCCACAGAGTAATTCTTTGTTGATGAAAATTTTCGTCAGTGGTCGAGGCATGCGATTTGTCATCAAAGTCGGCTTTAACGATGCGTATCTGTCCTCGGCTCATTTGTTACAGCCAAAGGGTAAGCGTTAATTTTATTGGAGTCTGGTTCCGCAGTGATGAACAACGAAACCTGGCACTCTCGATGGGCTCTCGACAAGCATTACTTCGAGGGCGAACTCTTTGACCGATTTTCGGCCACACCATTAGGTGCTGCGGGAGTTCCGTGGCCTCCACCAGCTAGTACAAAATTTTTGATTATTGGCCTGGGTGGTGGTTCCATGTATACCATCCTCACAACTATATTTCCAAAGGTGTTCTATCTTATAATTTTTTGGGAATATTCGAATTTGAGTCAATTGTGACAGCTGTTGACATCGATCCTATCATGCTGACCATATCTCGAGATTATTTTGAACTCATCCAAAACGACAGGCACACAGTCGTTATTCAAGACGGTAGAGACTTTATCAAGCAGCAAGCAGCTAAAGGTTAATTTACAAATTTAATTACTGAACTTTTTCAGAATCTCATTACGACGTTATCTACCTCGATGGGTGTTCCAATTTCAAAAGGGAGGGGATCATGTGCCCAAACAGAGTCTTTCTTACTGAAGAAGTGTGGGCCGGCATTGGCAAGCTACTCGGCAAAAATGGTTCGTATAGAAATTGCATTGCAAAGAACATTTTAGGTGCAATCACTGTGAATACTTTGATTTTTACCGACATCAAGAAAAACCGAGAAAGGGTAAACCTGGATATGCCTGTAACAGTTTTTAAGATCGAAGCCTTAATGCGGAAGCAGTTCAAATACTGTGTTCTGGAAAAGCCAAGTGAAGGCTGGGACATAGCTCACGACACTACAAATCGTGTAAGAAGAACTTTTGTAATAAGCTAGAGTGTCTACGCGGCACAACCTCGCGCGATGAGGACCCACTAGGTTCCCCCAAGATGCAACGACAACGAAACAAAGCGGCCTTTATTTCAAAAGCAACCGCACGTGAGTCACTCTCCTGGTGAACTGAAGATAAATACGAAGCACCAAACAACAGACATCGCTAAAAGTCGGACACACGTAAAGAGCAATTACGTACAGCGTACGACATCCCTCCTCCCTCCAGGAAGCGACGTCCCGGCGCTCGAGGCACAACAGAAGAAAGAAGGAGAAAAGCACATAGCAAAAACTCCTAGGCAAAAGGCAAGTTATAGGAGAAACCTTGAATTAGGAAAACTCCTATGCCAGAGAAGAAAGAGGAGAAACCTTAGGTAAGGAAAACTCCTAGACGAAAGAACACGAGCATGAGGTAAAAGAAGGACGAGAGAGCATAAAGAAGGATACTTGGATACTTGCTGCGAGTGACGATCTCGACGAGCTTGAGCGGCTTCACGGACGGCGCACGGCATGACGGCCTTCATGAGTCTTCGGCGGTCCTTCTTGCGTCGTCCAGCTCGAATAGTGTCCCGTCGATCGTCCTGAAGTCGTCCTCGCAGCAGCTCTTCGTCCAGTCCTCGATGTCGTCCTCGTTGATGCGCCCGAAGTCCGGTGGCGGACCACGGCTTCGGTCACAAGCCTGAACATGAATGGTAACCAGTAGAAGGGATGAAGGCATTGGAAGATCATTTTTGCACTCCCTCTTTGGTTCACATTCATCTCGAAGCTCACAAGCTCCTGCAGTCGCTCAGGGGAAATCACCTGCTTCAAGCAATCTCCCTCATTCTTCCACACCTTACTGCCCATGATTTGGCATTGGCTCAGGTCAAGTTCGAGTCCACAAGAGAACCTGAACTTTCCCTGCTCACTGTCTTCCACTTTCTCTCTCAATGCGGCCAGTTCATCTGTCTTGTCCACCGCACGCTTCGTTCGCTCACACAATTCCTTCATCAAGTCACACTTTCGAATGGTCGCTTTGCCATCTCCATCAATTTTCGCGAACCGAATCAAAGTGCTACTTCGAATCTCCACCTCATTCTTCGAAACTTGCGAGGTCAGCAACAACTTGCTTGCCTTCTCCGCTCCCTCCAAGAGTGATACCTCGCCACTTTCGCACTTGCTCTCAATTTTCACTTCTTCTAACTTCTCTTTCTCTTCTCCACTCACACTCTTTGCATGCACTTGTGAAGAAATGTGCCCACGGCGGGAAACGAGAACTGGTTTCAACTTCACAAGTGATTCCACCTTCTTTCTTTCATCCTGCACTTTCATCTCTTTCTCTCCTTTCACAATCTCGCTCCAAGACCTCTTGTCAACTTTGACCATTCGGGACTTACTCTCACTTTCACAGTTGATTGTGCCCAGCCTGCATTCAATTTGTCTTTCCGGTCTCCGATAGCAGACAGGTCCCAGCCTCTTCAGGTCTGACGCACCAAGCACAATGTTTTCGTAGATGTCGGGACAGATCACAAAGTTCACATCTTTCTCGCATTCATGCAGTTGAACATTCATGAGATGCTCCCCACTAGCTTTCAATGGTTTCTCATTCATTGTTTGCAACTTCGCTTTTGTGGGCTTCAGTGGACCTTTGAAGATGCGCTTGTAATAGTCCTCCCTCATCAGAGAGATCTCCGAATCCATGTCGATGATAGCTTTGCCTTCAATCTCATGGTTCAGCACCAGATAATCTTCAGTAAAGTTTGTGTTTCTTCCGTCGTAAATCAGTGAAACAATGTAGGGACGGTGCGGGTTTGGTTGACTTACAGTTTCTTGTTGTGTGGCTGTGTCGTCAGTTTGCTCATACTGTCTTTCTCTGCACACTCTGGCACACATTTCAGTCATTTCTTCACATCTTTCACACGGAGGAGGAGTTGCTCGTTCGACTGGAGTTGTGCATTGAACTCCAACCTTTATCATGTCCGGCCACCCAATGATGATCTGCTCACACAAATCCGAAACAACGAAGAAATTCAATGTGGCATCTTGGCCTTCCATATACACGCGGATTTCTTTCTCACCTTGCACATCCAATCCATCTCCATTCACACCAACGAGTCGATGATCGGTCGTGTTCAAGGGCTGATTGACAACCTCTTCGTACAGTTTGGCGTCAATGAGCGACACTTCCGAACCAGTATCAATCAATGCCCAATATCCACAACTTTCATCATTCAATTTCACAATCGCGCCTTTAGTGGCCGGCCTTCCCCTTTCAGAAACAGCACCGGTGCGATACTGAGGCCTGTCATCTTTCCTTGGAACAACAGGGTGGGATTGGGTATTCGACTGACCAGCGAACTCTCGTTTCACATTTCCCGCAGGAGTTGAGCCAGAAGCCTCCCCGATCACACGTGGACATTCACTCTTTCTGTGACCTGGCTGGTTGCACTCGAAGCAATTCAACGAACGTTCAAAAGGTCTTGCATTCACACGAATCGGACTCGCCTGCGCATCAACTTCTCTCAGCTTCACTTGACTCTCCAAACTCGATTCAATCGTCAAAACAGCATCACAAAGTTTTTGATACGCTTTCACTTTGTCACACGTCTCAAGAATGTTTACCAACTCGTAGTGGTTCTTTTCCCACTTTCCTTTCAGACCTTTCAACAACAAGCCAGATTTGAGAATGGACTCTGCTTCCGCTGTCTGTTTTGGAAGCGCGCGCATAACCAACTTATCGACTTTGCGAATGAACTCTGCCACACGCTCACCCTTGTACTCGCATCGGAAAAGTTCCATTAGGGACCTGAACTGTTGCCCCGCATTAGCATTCGTCAATTTGTGATACAGAGCTTTGCACAATTCTTCAAGACTCCCATTCTGGAATAGTTGAGAATCCAGGCCGTCAAAGATGTCACGCGCCTTTCCAGAAAGCTTCTCCTTCAACTGAACCATCACGCACTTCTCGTCATACACAGTCGCACCATACTTCATGAGAAACCGCATCAACCATTCAGTGAAGGGATCTCCACCATCACCACTGAACTTGCTCACATCTGGCAACCCCAGCGCTACACTCGCTCTCAACGTCAGCATCTCAGGCCGCCTGTCACGCATCACAGAGTCAAAGACACCAGCCACTTCATCTTTCACACGACCACTCTCACGACCCGACGCATTCATATTCGGCACATTGAAGTCGAAACTTCGCCCACCTTCATCGTAGAACGGCGGCCTTGTGCTCGAGTCTTGTTGCGCGAAGAGCGTCCTGCTCGTCATCATCTCATCACCGAGTCCGCTTCGAGGACTTGAGCCCTGAACAAAAGCATTCGGCGAGTTGAGAAACAGACCGCGTGGCTCTTTCAGCCGCTTTTCCGCTTCTTCGAGCTTCGTCCTGAGATGTGCGTTCTCTTGTTCCAGACGCTTCGTCTTCTGCACTTCTGCCTTCTGTGCGATCAGCACCTCCTTCAGTCTTGTCACCGCTTGTTTCGAGAGAACGAGACGCTCCTGAAAATCATTCCACGTTGCAACATTTTCTCGAGCGAAAAGCGCTTGCAATTCCATTTTCCAGGAT
>JAQIXL010000406.1:0-33109 GCA_034700245.1 Poikilolaimus oxycercus | reverse complement strand
GGCGGATGATGAGGTCGGCGGTGGCGGAGAGCGCTGGAGAACACGACCGACCGACGTGGACGAAATGACGAAAGACCACAGTCTCTTTACTTGTTGCAATCGTATCACTGAACGTGATCATCACGCATTGCAAACTACATAACCCAACACACCAACATCTGTCAGCGAAAGAGCAGAAACAAGAAGAATACTCGGATGTTGAAGATACAGAAAAATAACTAGCCCACAGACGCCGAAAGTGAGAAAGCTGAAAACGGGAATGAGGGCGTTTTCATATTTCACACCACATACAAACGACGATCAAGGATGGCACGTCAATGAAGAGCCAGTTTTGTACTGAGCACCGAAATGGTGAATGAGGTTGCATCCCAAACGATGACCAGTTGCAAGCATTCGACCAGGATGAGGACGAGTCGGAATAGGCACTTGATTTTGTCTTGACTGTTGAGGATTGTTGCGAATCGGTGGTGGACCTGGCGGACGCACAGCCGCAGGCTGAGGGATAAAGGAAGGATCTTCTACTAGGAGCAAGGGTGGATCGTCCTCTTCATTGTCAATTTGAGCAGACAAAGATGGCGCATTCAATCGAGGAACTTGAATCAATCGCCCATACGTGATCTGAAGCAGAGCCTTGCTGATTATGAGTGCTAAATAGAGGCAGTGAAAAGATTCACAAAAGGCTTACTCTGAAGAAACATTATAGAGCGCTAAACTTTATATCTTCACGAGTTCAGGCGATATACTGGCTTTCTGGATTTGTTGCAATCTTGCTCATCATAGTTTTTGACTTTCAAGGCTACCCAGGTGCCGAATCTGCCGTTAAACGCTGCAAATGTGGGTGTTTTATTCGCGAATTAGTGGCGAATCGTCTTCAACACTTTTGTGGCTGCTCAAAAGGTTTTACATCGCGGAAGTGACCGTTCTCGTCGTTCCTGCCTGCTCGTGTGTAAAACGGCCTCCACCATCGCCTGGGGAATCGAGAGCAAGTCGAGTACTTGACTTCTTCAAATTTCTCGCCTGAAACCCGTTGTGTTTGCTAACAAAATGCTTCTGCACCATCGCGTATAAGATTTCACTATGAAGGCACATTCAATAATTTACAAGTGTAAGCATGGCAAAAACCATTGCACGGTCTCTTTAAAAAAGAGAATTATCGCTCACAGCAAAAGCATGCTAGACAAGCACCAACTACAGAAATAACAGAAATAACAATAAGAACAATCGGATGCTCCACATACAGAAAAATAACAAGCCCCGAGATGCCGAAGGCAAGAAAACTATAAATCGCAATGCTCGCATTTTCGTATTTCACACTGCACACAACAGACAAAATCAAGGAGGACACGCCGACAAAGAGCCAGATTTTATAAGCCAAATGCCAGTTCAAATAGGCAAAGAAGGCATAAATTCCAAAGCAAACAATGCCATACACTAAAAGAACGCCAAGAACAGGGGGAATATATATGAGTATCTGCCAGCACTTATCACTAGAAGGACAAAAGGAGTCGGATCCCAAACGATGACCAAAACCAGGCATAGGACCGGGATGAGGATGGGCCGGATTAGGCGCTGGATGATTTTGTCTTGGCGGTTGAGGGTTGTTTCGAGTTGGTGGTGGTGCTGCCGGATGCACAACCGCAGGCGGAGGCAGAAAGGAAGGATCTTCCACCTGTAGCAAGGGTGGATCGTCGTCTTCATCATCAATTTGGGCAAAAGATGATGGCTGGTGAACTGGAACTAATTGTCCAGAAGTAGAAGTGATTCGAGCGAGAGCCTTGCTGAGCGCTAAACAGGGTAAATCTGAAATTCAGACAAAGAGCTCACTAAGAATATAGACGTCAAAACAAGGAACGCGATCGTCGACGTTGACTAGTTCGTTGCAACGATTGCATCTCAAGGTGAACATCTCAAATTTGTTTTGAGTAAATTCTTGAAGAAAAAAATTACATGAAGAGCTGCAGTTGGCTCGCATAAACGCTGCACGCACTCAGTGCAAATTGTGTGACCACAGCTCAAAATCTGCGGCCGATAATAGTCACCTAAATGGAGCATTAATGTTTCGAGAGAAAGAACTTACAATACAGTTGATGACAGACAGGACACTCGCAGTCCGCTTGATCGGATTGTGAGCCTGAGCCGCTAGCTGCCTCGTGATCCATGGCAGCAATGAGAAATGAAAACGAGTAAAACGGCGTGTGAACACGTCGATATTTTCTTCTTTGACGGTGCGGCGTCTGCAAAATACGCGCGCGATGATTTTCATCAATGCGCCGCACACACTTTACAATCATACGATATCATCACACAAATAAAATATTGTATTCTCGGGTGACATCTTTGCTTGAGGGTTGACAAAGCTTGTCAGCACTTGGATAGGCGTTTTCAACAAATAAAGGTAAATAGAACTCAAAAGGCAGACTTTCATTCTCGTTGTCAGAACTCGAAAGTGAACAGTTAGCACTTCTGTGAGAAACGACCCCACGAGTAAGACCACGAGGTCAACCGCCGAGACACTGGAACGGTGACTTTACACAAACGATAGCGTATACTGGCTGAGAGTGTCTAGGGAAGACATTGCATCCTGGACGGAAACCGGGCTACAGGCGAAAGTGAGGCTCACTTACACTCCGCTGTCCTTCGCGATCGAAAAACCTATTGACTCAAAGATGAAAACATTTTGTTTTGTTAAAGAAGAAAGAATTTTATCCTTTCACACATTTAATAATTTTCAAGAAGTTTGTTAGCTAAGTAATTTTGCATTGTTTCCGTCTTCATCAGCCACAAGTCCTTCCATATTCCTGTCGGCACACTTTGCCCGGCATTCTTCCAGAGATTGCATGTAGCCTGCAACGAACAATGGATTTCAGCTAGCAAAACAAAAAATACCAATCTTCGTGTCGCGTTGTAACAACGACAAATCTCTTCGGGGAGGCAGCCATTGTGTTGGTTCTAAAATTTGTCTTTGCCTGGCATTTTTTCAGAATTGTGCAACTCACCAAGTGCCTATTTGTAAGTTGAAATTTTACGCGTTGCGCAATCCGTGCCGTAATAGTCTCAGTCCGTTCACGGTCGAGTTTTTAAGAAACGACAAACCATTTGAGGGCTTTCTATGGGCTCCTGAAAAAAATTGATTACAGTAAATACGAAGGAGTGTGAGTAAAACCAACACTTAGAACGCTTTTGTGCACGTTCAACAACGGACATTTTAAAGCCGAAACAGGCAGCGAATAGACCCGCCCCTCGTGACGATCGGTGCCGTTTGGTGTTTGATGCAACACTAGCCCGTTCGTATTCTTCTCTAGCTTGAACCTCACGAATTATGGCTATTGTCTTTTGCGCAGTGGAGGCGAACAGCGAACAGCATTTTCATCGGTCGTTTCCTCGAGTTATGAACATTTTCGTGGAGAATTTCTAAAAGTTGAGGAGTCTAGACACCCAGGAAACGTCAAACAGAAGAAAAATCGTTCAGGGTGTTCATCTTGGCGTATTGAGCGTCCCCGTGGGAGCCAAGCTGACGGAAAAAGCAGGGATTGTGTTTGAGCGCACAGACAGTCTGTAGCGAGACGTTCTAATTGCTCTTACGTAGATGCTAGGAATAAACTTCGATGCTGCTTCGATGTTTACGAACATTTGAAGGGCTTCTTAATGATAGTGAGAAGCCTGCCTGTGACGAACAACTTCAATTCAAAAATAAATTCGCTTGAGCTGTCACGATTGTTGCAAGGTCGAAGTCACAGCTTGTGTTAGCACAAAGACACAAGCGAAAATGTGCCAAAGTTAAGCAAATTTTATTGTTTCTTGGGCTTTTTGAGCTGTAAATGGAAACAAAAAGCGACGAAGACAACAATCATTTATTGTTGAGTATTGCTGCTGTAGGTGGCTTCCGTGGTCACGCCGACAGAGCTTGCGGGCCAACACCATCCTCGAGCTGCGCGCCAAAGAGCATGATATTGTCGGAGAATAAAATAACGATACGGTCGATAGAAATAAAATTGCAAAATAGCGTTTGCCAAAGGAACATAGACAAAGATTCCGGCCACAAATAACGGAAAAGAACCTCCGCGAGCACATACGACAACCTGCGTTGCCATAACAAGCACCGGACAAACGATGCCAAATAACGGTGCAATTGCCTAAAGGAATGAATTTATGTAAAAAAAATCTTACCTGCGCAATAAGGCCGTGGGACAAGAGAGAGTGAAGTTTCCGTGTCTGCGGATGCATAGTGCCTCTATGCGTGGAATAATAGATCAAAATCCTCAGAGCACAAAACGCAGTGGCTACGTAAGCGGTCAGCATTCCGGAGACGACGATAATGAAGGAGACTAGCGCGGGCGTGCGACTCTAAGCACAAAAGTTATCGGTTTCGAGCTTTGCTCGGATTCCCACAAGCGGTCCGCCAAAGCCGACAATCTCGATGAGCTCAATGCGAGCATTTTCCACGATAATCGCTCGATGCTCTTCGCCAAGTGCAGAATGATTCACGAAAATTGGCGTTGTAATGTTGAAAAGCAATACTCCAAGAGTGATAGTCAGTGCGAGTTGTAGGTGCTTTTCTTGGGGATAGTGTCTGTCAAATGTCGGAAGAAAAAAACGGGAACTTGCCTTACGACAACGAAATAACGAAAGAAATACGTCGATGGAACTACTAAGTAAGTAAAACAAGTAGATGAAGTGTAGATGGTAAAGATTGTAAAGCCTATTTTCCACGGCAGTTTTGTAATGGCTCCACTGGCAACAAGGTAATAGCCACACTCGTCGATGACGTAGAACTTAAGCCGACTTTTCGAAAGGAAAAACGCTCCCACTGCTTGCACTGGAATACTGAAGGCCGCGTAAAAAGCGTCCATCACAGCATTGGCGGCCAAGAAAAAGCGATACGCTTGCCAGATCTTATTTTTGTGAGCCATGTAGGCGTAAAACAGGGTTAAGTTTGCTATCTGAAAACTTTTAAAACTGTTTGAAACTTACAATTGACACGCTGGAGACGATCCAATCATTCCACCAGAGCAGTCGAGCAAACGCTGGCTGTTGGGACATTCGTGCGGGAGTAACACTGACTGGACGACGTCGTGACGCATATGTTCCAGAGAATTTGTAGCCAATCGAATGAGTGTAGGTTTATGAAAGTGTGCTCTGGCACTTCGGCAGCGCAACCACGAGGAAACATTCAGTTCACTGGAAGAGACTCGGAATATTGCTCACGAAGGATTGCATGCCCCATACAAAGCAACACGCTCAAAGTCCGAAAAGAGTTTACTTCCATTTACGATCTGTTTCTCACACTGTTAGACACACTGTCAATATTGGAACTTACAAACACCATAAATAAAACAGTAAACGGTAAGTGCAATTCGCTGTGAAGATCCAAGATGACCGAGGATGCACTCATTCCTGTTTTGGGCACTCAAAGTGAATAATGGAAAACTTTCCCTAAAGAACTCTGCAAACATCGAGACCAGCATACATCAGGAGCTGATGAATACGTGGGTTTGATAGAAATCATCGAGATTGGGCGAGGAGCGAACGTGAATACTTGCAAACCGCTAAAACAGAGTTACACAAAACGGATTCCAAGGACCTGCATCGCTCATTTGCTTTGTCTACGTGTAGCGTCCTATCACTACCTCTAACAATAAAGTTGACTACTTCGATGCTGTATGAGTACTCATGTTTTTCGGGAAGACGCATTCTGAAAGAAGTAAAGCTGAGAGAAGAAATCACCTTATTGAGTCGATAACATAAGGGTTGGGGAGAAAAACGGTGAAGTTGCTAAATTCAGTGCCAACAATAACTGAAGTAACGCCGTGGTTGATGTCACCGTTGAGCATGTCGAGACGCGGCCTCACAAGAGTGCTAGGACCATAGTCCAAGAGGGCCACATTCTTGGTTGAGACTGCGAGATTGAAGACGTTTTCAAATGGCGAAACCCAACTCTGATAGCCGGTCTGCGGGCAAAGCCGAACATTCTCGTTGTTTAAAAAGGCTTGAATGTTTCTTACATCGCTCGTGGTGCCGTATTGAAAGGTGATTTTTATGAACCTAACACCTTACTCTGGCTTCTTCAAGTCACCTGACGGGTTGTGAACGAAAGAAAAGATTCTGCAGATCGTGGCAAATGACACTTGAATGATCGAAAAGCGTCGTACAGTTCTGCTCGTCCACACTCACCTGCATACAATGAAGTTACCAAAATTGAAACCAGTCGTGTTTCTGAAAATTCTTAACAAAAACCCACTTCCATTGTGTAGGTGTGCCATGTGTGCCAGCCCAACTGCATTCGAAAATGGTTCACGACAAAGATTTTTGACAGCTGAAAGAGCCCAATTTTTGCTACTAATGTTGACTAACCTTAACCACAATCGTCTTTTCTGTTGTCGAAACTGTTTCACTTCGACTTTCAGAGACGAGGTCTTGGTTGTAAGCTGTCTCAGTTTTGAGAGAATGCGTCAGAAAACTCACGAGTGGGATATTGTTCCAGTTGCTCAAACGTGGGAGCAATCGAAGAAAGACGAGGAGATGAGCCGAACATTATGTTCCAACAGATTGATTAAGGAAAAGGAAAGTCCTCCGAGGCTCGAAATGTCAATAAATTACACTGAATAAAAAACAGACACCGTGCGAGACAATAGCGTGGTGGGAGGCGGCGCGCGCTAGCTCGACTCTGACCCTCAAGAAGATGATGACAAGGGAGTGCCGTTTCGAAACGCAAGCATGCCGCACGTTGCGAAAGATTTGATAAGACTTGTCAGCAGAATGGCGTAACAGTCGCTTTCGCTGGTTGAGGTCTCACTATCTGATTGCCCTGGCAGTTGAAACATTAAATCTTTCCTTCAATCTTTCTGAACAAGACGAGAAGTGCCGATGACGTCGGTCAGTCACAGCAGAGCCTGCCCGGGAGAGTGAAGCGTCGTGAAAAGAGAAGGGGAAAAATGGCTCGCAACGCTTGACTGACAGCCCGCAAGGCGTAGTTGAAACCTTCTTTTGAGGCGCTGTTCTAAATATTTTTGGTTCACCGATTACTGATTCTGAGCGTTATGCGTCGTATTTATCCATTTTTGAAGTGGGCGAGATTATTTATTGCAGATCCGCTCATTACAAGAATGGGTTCGCACTCTGCATAGACGGGAGTAAGAGGTCCAGAAATGTTGCCAACCTACATTCAACACGGATAATACTTCGAAAGAGTGAGTTCCTCTTAAGATTGCTTGTGTAATGTTTTTTCATAGACGAGTTTTTTTCACATTTTCATAATGTCAAGAGCAGCATTTTCTAACCGATCTTAGAGAAAAACGTCTCTAGTAAAAATGGATAAGTTTATAAGGAGAGGTGGCAGAAATATCAATCGATCTTATCAAATCAAATTGCACTAAAATGGCTCTTTCAAGAAGGAGCCGTTTCTTCATTCATTCCGACAAGAGTAAATGTCATAACAAACGCATCACACAATAATTGTCTAAATACTGAAAGCTTTATGGCCGGTTAAGACTTAAAGCTGCATATATTGGTCGATGAGGGCTCCAGTTCGAAGAACTACGAAGTTTGAAGAAGAAAAGAAGCTTGTCGATTAAAAGCCGATACCCTCGGTAAATCGAGAAAACTCCCTCCATATTCTGCTTTCACCACGTAATTGCAGTTGAATTCGTGATGAATGTTTTTATGCACATTGACAATAACACGCTGCGAGGCCCAAATACTTTGGAGGTAAACTTATTGTTGGTCAGCAAATATCACTGACTTCTCGGCGGTATGGGACGATTTGAATGCACCCGTCCGCTTCCTTTGTCGCCTTCTTCATTGTCTGTTTTCTTCGAAAGACAAAATCTTTACTATAAATCGCCACTAAAGGTCGTGGACCAAGGAAGCAAGGGCGGTGACAGAAGTGCTGGATCTTGCGTCCCATCCACTGCTCTCACGACGACAACGCTTCTCGGAGAAAGACGTTTATCGAAGGTCTTGATACAACACAAAAGGGGCTATTTTATTGTGCTGGTTTCGTGCCCTCGTGTTTCTTCTCTTTCCTCTTGTCCGGCGGTTCTCTCGTCCGCTGGCAGATCCCTTTGTCGTCTGGCTGTCCCGTCGGCTCTCTGACCTTCATGCCTCGTCGTCCCGTTGTTCCTCAGTCCCACGCTGATCTTCTCGCTGGGCTCCTCGGGCTCCACACCGTGACATTAAGCATTATTTCTGACTAAACGTGCCATTGAAGACCATTTGGGCTTGGTGAAAGAGGCTACGAGTAATAGCGAATGAAAGAAACTGTCGGTGAGGGCTCTTTTATGCGGGCAATTTCGCCGCGAAGCTTCGAAACTGATTCAAACAAGCTTCTACGTCACGTCTCGTCTCAAAACTGTCAACAAGACGTGCCAGTTATCTCAAGTCATTTCGAATTTCGTACCTCAAGAATTTTTGCAAAGCTTCAATTCCAGCTCTAATAACATGCTGAAGACTGCGTTGAATTGGCAGAGAAGGACGATTTGCATTCTTCTAGGGCACAGTGACGCTGAAGAAATGAAGCTATGCAATCTCTAATTGCCTCTTTCGCGGCAGAGCCGAGAGGAGGAATGCCAGTTTTGCAGACGTTAAGGGGATTCTTGCTTGCTCCCACATTATGCGGTTTGATCAAAATCATCACGATTTGCTTCAAAATTCTTTATTTTCTTTTGTCAGTCATCCAGCTTATCGTCCAAATCCTCCGCAGCGACACGGAGGAACAAATCCGCATCTGCAGATTCGTCCGTTTTGGCAAATCGAGCCACGGCGGTGACAGATTGGCAAATTATTTTGCGCCGTGACGTTTTCGATCTGACTGAAGAGCAGCACGAGGAGCAGCATGTAGACAATCACCTTCATGACTGGAATTCACTGCAAAATGGACATTGAGGCCACAGAAGGAGCTCAATTTCAGGGCAGTGAGGATGCTATACAATAGAATTGGGAAAAGGAAAGAAGAAGAAGAAGAAGAAGAAGAAGAAGAAGCCCACATTCAGGCGGAATGATGAGAAATGTCGGTGAAGACTCTTTTATGCCCTCGATTTCGCCGAGAGAAACTTCGAGCCTGATACAAACAAGCTTACTTGTCTGGCAAGCTTCTTGCCATAAAACGCCACAACTTCCCTTTTCCCACAAAGCGTCGTTAACATCATCGAAATTTTCTTCAAAATCTTTTATTCTCTCTTGTCAGTCACGAAACTTATCGTCCCCAATAACCGCAACGGCACGGAGGGACTTTTAGGCATTTGCATGTCATGAGGCCTTGGCAGATCGCGCCATCGACGTTACAGATTGAACCCGAAACTTGCGCCGAGATGCTTGCGATCTGACTGCAGAGCAGCACGAGGAAGCAGATGTAGACAAACGCCTTCATAACTGGAATTCACTGCAAGATAGACATTTAAGCCACTGAAGGAGCTCATTTTCAGGGCAGTGAGGATGTTTTACGATAGAATTGGGGAAAGAAAAGAAAAGAAACCTACATATAGGCGGAATGAAGGGAAATGTCGGTGAAAGCTCTTTTATGCGGCTATTTCGCCGAGAGAAACTTCGAGGCTGTTACAAACAAGCTTACTCGTCACGCGCATTTTTCTTGTCCAAAAACGTCAAAAAGACGTGATTGTTTTCTTTAGTTACCGCCTTCCCCATTTTCCCCGTAGAATACGGCCCATCGCAATGAACATGAGTTCGGCAAAAACGGACAAGCGTTTAATTAGCACTTACAATATTTCATTCAGTTAGCACTTTTGCAAGGTTCTTCTCAGTTTTAAAAGTTTTGAGCTGATTCCTAGATCTTGGTACTTTCGAGCTTCTCGCCCTATTGAGTATCGCAATGGATTGTCTTCCGATTAGCTTTCTCGTCGACGTGTTGCGCCTTTTGCCCGCAGTCGATGCGATTCGCTGCGATGGCGTTTCAAAACGCTTCAAGCTGTTACGCCGCCAAAATCGATGTTGTCTTCGGAAGCTTTTGAGATTGAAAATCTTCATCTCTGTGGACGACAAACAAATTATCAGCCTCACATCTACGAATAGTAGAAGCCGAATGGTGGACCCTCTCGAACGCAACGTTTTTCTTAATTTTTCTTTCTCTTATCATTCACGCCACTTCAGACCGCTTGGCGAATTTGCGCCTGGTATTTTTATAGCGGGAAATTTGAAATTCGTTGAATATCGCGGACTCTCCTACAACCTCACCTCACATCGTAAGCAGGAAGACGCCATCACCACATTGGTCCAATTTCTGTCGGACCCATTCAGTATCGGGAGTATGAGGCTCGCCGAAACAAACGCGTACTTTCCACCGTTTAATATCTTCCCAACAATTTCTCATTTTGTTCTCGAGAAATGCCCGTATGAACTATCAAAACTGGAAATGGCACTGAAGGACTCAAAAATTCGCCAACTCGAAATTCTGATTGCTGAATCAGAGAAATTATTTGATGCGCGTTTCTTTGAAAATGACACCATTCGAAATCTTACCACATTGCGTGTAGAATTTAAGGAGACCTATTGCTTTCCGATAATTAACCAATGCGAGCTGGATAATGCTTCCTTCAAGCGACTTCGAGCGAGCACTTTCGAATTAAGAAGCGTAAACACTCGCGTGACAATAGAAGCTGTCATGGAAGTGCTGGAAGAGTGGCAGCGGGGTGAGCGTGAAATCGATTATTTCTACATCTATGTCAACGATCCGAACCATATCTTCAATGATCACGAATTAACTCGCTCGTCCGGATGCCTGGGTCTACGAGCGATGCATTACACAAACACTGCTACTGGATTTTTCCTTTCCTGCTTTGCTAAGAACGATTGACCTAAGGAATCCGTGCTGCCAGAAGTGTTTACGTGCCGTTTGTCGAATTAAAGAAAGATTATCGTGCATGTACTCACATGGGATTGGTTGAAGCAAAGATACCCGCCCATGCTCACAAAGTACATCAAAACAGAAAAATTCAATGGCGATGATGCAAAAAGCTGTCAAGGTGTGTCAAGAGGGGTATTCAAAGTAACAGTTTTGGGGTAAACCTCCGGACCGCCGGGGGTTATTTTCTGCGTTCGTTTATATAAGAGCCCGTTCTCTTGCCACCTACTCGCGCCAGGCCTGGTCGCTATTGCAGAATGAGTTGGGTGAATTATCGCTTTCCCCTTCACTGCGGCGCAAAGGAGAAGTGCGGTCACATCAAGACGAAAAAGTCACAATTTTACTAATGAAATTTGCGAATTCGTTTCCTGCTGTACGACAATCGCCTTCTCCTATCGTCAATCAATGAAAGACAAAACCACAAGAGCGAGGCATCGCGAAGAGATTGCACGCGCGGAGAAACGCTTGACTGCTGCCGCGTCTCGCACGTCGTTGAGTGTCAGCACGCCGTTGTGCGACGCCGATGTATTCCGTTATTCAATTTTGTCCATTAACCGATTTGAGTGGTTTTTGCGTCGTTTGCTCGTTCCGATGTCCACAATACAGTTTGCAGGCTATTCCGTACAAGAATCGATGAAAAAAGCTCAGCGTAGACGCGAGCGAGACTGACAAGAAACATAAGCACAACAATTCTACTCTTGAAAACAGAAACCGGCTGTGAGTCTTTTGAATATTGTTCCTTCAATCATTTCAGTTCGAGCGATATTTTCAACAACAGTGTTAGCTTCATTAAAACAGCGAGGAAAACCATCTTTGGGAAGTCGAACGGCGCTAAACTTGAATTTGCAGAGCACATTCTTTAGGCATTAGTAAGTGAACTCATTCTCAGTTGAAACGTTGTTTGCGGCTATGCGAGAAGCCGTTACGAACTTTTACCCTTGGCAGTCATGTGGATTCTCGCGAGTTTTGAATCAGCAACAACTGCAATCCTTCGGGCCCTCTCAACACCAGCGACATCAGGCCCGCAGAGGAAGCACCGAGGCAGGAGCCCATGACGCCATCACCTCAATCGACTCTCCTTCTTCCCTTCCCTCCCGGATTCGAGCCTCAAGTGAGTCTAAAACGAACAGTATTCATCCACTCGATGTAGGTGAATGGAACTACGTCTTCCCCTCGAACATCACCACCGCGCCCTCCTCCTCCCTCACCAAGGCCCATTCCGGTTTTACTAGTGGCACCTTTTCCGACGAAGGTGAGCTCACATGTAGAAGCCTCATTCTCTGATTCTAGAGAGCGCGCACTGAAACTGCAGCTACATCCACGTCGGCGACCATCTGCAAGCCTCCTTCGCTGGACATCAATGTGCACATGCCGATCAGGATCAAACTCCCAACTTCGACGGTGTCGGCGCCTCCGAAACCTGCAACGGTTGGGATTTTAGTGCTCAAAGAGGAAATGAAACTTTAGGAGGAACAGCGTGAGGAAGGTCCCTGCAGGGGACTGAATCACTATTCGGACCTCGTCCAACGTCATCATCTCAACCCGAAATGATCTTACTCTTCTTCATCGACTGAATTCGTTGTGAGAATGTTGACAACGGAATATTTCACACTTCACAACACCGATTTTCAAGAGCGGGTTAATTGTGAGTGTCGTCAAAAGAGAAGAGAAAAAAATCAATTGTTCTCAATCGTCAAAAAGCTGTCAAGGGGGTGTCGAGAGGGGTAACAGTTTTGGGTAACCTCCCGACTCCGGAACCCTGGGAGGTTTATTCTGAGATCGTTTATATAAGGTTCCCTTCTCTTGCCTCGTACTCGCGCCAGGCCTGGCCGCCATGAGAGGGTATTGCACAATGTGTAAGATGATTCATCGTTTTCTTGCATTGAATAGCGGAACTGTACGAAGAAGATCAAACAGCCGCTCATATGATCTTTTCTGAGGAAGAGAAGGCTCTTTCCCGGCGTTAGACCACAAAAAACTTATTGCTAACAGCTGCGATCATCACATCCATAATTCAAGTTGTGAAAACTGTCGTTCAGAACAAGGCGCATTCCCACTAGCCAATGAAATGCACACGACACGAATATCTATCGCTTGCGGTTTCGTCGCATCGCAACCGCCATCGTCTGGTGTGAATCGATAAAAGACAAAGCCGCGAGCGCGAGGAAACGCGAAAAGATAGCACGCAGAGAGAACGTCGTTCAACGCTTGACTGACAGCCAGCCCGCGAAGCGCGCTCGCATTGTCAGTCGGCGTCACATGTTTTGAGAAGCTTTGGAATCTCCGCATTGACTTATTGCTAGTCGAGCTCATTTAAGTTGATGGGCATTATACGTTTTGTTTTTTTCGTGCCAACGTCAGCGATGGGAAATGTTTCCAGACGATTCCGTAATTGAATCGAAGCTCGGCATAGATGCGAACAAGACCGACAACGAGCGTAAATAAACTATCCAACAGACTTCTTGTCGTCTCTATGAATGGAGACCTGCCGTGAGTCTTTTGGATATTGTCCGTTCAAACTCTTTCAGAAGAAACAGCAACAGTCTATTTACCTATTACCGATAGTTTAAGCAACAAGGAGAAGCACGTGGGGAAAAGAACGTAGCTCTCAACAACAGAATGACCGTTAATCAATCTCAAACTTATGCGAAATTTAGGGAATCGTATCCAGGAAGTTCATAGGCTTTGCTGTCGCATACAGAGTTTCAGACGTTAGAGGCGACGTCAGACGCGCCTGCCAAAATGCGAAGGGGATTCTGGGGGCGTTATGAACAGCCAGGGCTCCGACAATCAGCCGGCGCCAAGGAAACACTAATTAATAGAAATGGTGAGTCTCTCTTCTTTAATCAAAAAGATTTCATGCGAAATGAATGGCGCCATTCTGTTTTTGGGGTTACTGAAACATCGTTTAGAAGAAAAGCGACCGCATGTAAAGGCGATTCTGGGGGCATCAAGGACAAGAATAGCTTGAACAATCACCAAACCGCGAGATGAGGCTGATTAGTTGAAAGAGTGAGTCTTCCTTCAATCCAAAAAGTATTCATACAGACTAAGTCTCGAAAGATAAAACCGTGTTACATTTCTGCTAAAAATCTTTCTTTAGGTAAAACAACTTTCGAGACCGCTCGCTGAAAATCGAACGCGAACGAAGTCGGGCGACAAAACTGACGATAACGACGCCATGAAGCATGCTTTTGTTGTCTGGAATAAAGAATCTGGAAAGCAAAAACGTTGCAAAAACAATGCCTTATTGTCAATGCCAAAAACGAGTCGTTTTTTGCCGAGGATGACAAAATGCATTCCTGATTTCTTTTCAAGGTCAAACTTCAAATTTTGCACCATCGCAGCCGAAGAAATTTCGTGCGCCTTTCAAGTGCTAAAAGGTTCACAAGGCAGGTTTCGGAAGTCACATGAGAATATTTGCACCTTATAGAGTAGAAGGAGTGTCATCCTTGTCCTTAATTCATTAGCGTTTTGATGAATTTATTTCGATTGCCCGAAGAAATCCTTCTTCACCTTTTGAACTTCATCGACTTTGATCTGATTCTGCGGTACATCTATTTAGGCAGTCAATCTGGACGAAACTTTCTTCTGCGCAACGCCCAGCATATTCGACGTCGAAATTTTCGCGTTCAGCTACAATTGCGTTTGGAGAAACAAGCCTGCCGAACGATCGACCTGAACTTTGAAGCCGGAGCGAGCATTCAGTTTCCGTTTTATATCGCTTGGAATCAAGCGCTTCCGCAGTTGCGAGCTCTTTTCGTCGATCTCGCCAGTCTCTTATACGTGGAGACGATTTTCACAAATGCGCATGAGGATGAACTTGTCGACCTAGCACCGGTCTTGCCATCGACCATACGCAAGTTCGTCTATCACGAGACATACGAAGACAAAGGACAACGGTGTTGCAACGGGCACGTTGATTGCGCTTCCAAGGAGAGACTCTTGAGTGTACTCAACTCTCTTCCTAGTCTTGACGGTATTATCATGTGTACACAAGTCCCACTAGGCAAAACATTCTACGCTTCGCCGGTGATCCGACGGCTGCAAACATTTCACACTTGTTTCTGCAACACCGACGATTTTCACTCAAACGTAAAAGCTATTGGAACAACTTTGCAATTAGACGACGAGGCCCTCATAGCGACAGCGTGGGCGAATATTCTGCTAGGCGTCACCAAAGTTACCGTTTCCGGTGTGCGCGAGCTTCTCATTCAGTGGACCGAAGGACGTCGAAATATTGCTGAACTTCATCTTCGCTTGCGGGAAAGCGTGCCGCTAGACGAAATTTTCGCCACTTTACCGTTGCTCGTTTTCCGACACGATGTTTTTTCTGTGGATGTCACGAGACCTGATGATGAGATACTCCGCATTTCTCATTGGTTCGACCCTGCCACAAAGTGGCATTTTCTTCAGTTTTTCGCCCAGAAAAAGGACGAACAAAAGTGATTGCGGAAATATTTATTCTCAAATATTCTTTCGCAAGTATTATTTTCTGTATACAAACAGATGAAAAAAATCTGTCTTCACATCAGTAGGGAAGCTTTCTTCAATGAAAAATGAATGCAAAGCTTGATGCCTCTTTTAGAGCTGGCCCGCATGGCCATTTCACGCTTCACTTGTCAAAAAGCTCAGCACAGAGCAAAATGCAACCATCGTTAATCTTCAAAAAAGCTGTCAAGGTGTGCCGAGAGGGTAATTCAAAGTGAGAGTTTGGGTAACCTCCCAGCTCCGGAGCGCTGAGTTGTTTGCTTGTGCAATCTTTAATATAGCCTGCCGCCGTCTTTCCTCGTAGACGCGTCGGGCGTGAAGGCGGCGAGAAAGAATTGCACAATTAAGATGAGTCATCGTTGACGCTACGTTTTTAAACGTCTTTAAAAAGAGAAGAGAACGGCTAGAGGAAAGATTTTTTTTTGTGCTGATTGAGATTCAGCTCGGCACTTCCTGCCATTGTCTTGCCCCCCTCCCCCCAGGCAACTTTCCAGCATCCGACGCAATGATCGAGTGAAGCCCCTCGAGAGCTCTCCTGAGTGAACCGAGTCGAGTGCACTTTCCGTGCCTCTTCCACATCGCATTGAACTTCACATCTCTTCACATTCCGCCATTCTTCGTGTCTTGTGGTATCTTGAAGAAGTTCATCGCAGTTTTCTTCTTCTCAGTGCGCTGGTGTCTCATTGGAACCGCAATCTCTTTTTAGTGAACTTGCGAGCCTCGCGTGCTTAGCTTTACACATGCGTCTCCATGACGTTTTCTACTTTATTTTTTAGATTATGTTCAGAGTCCTCAGAGACGTAGCACGTACGCTGATGCCTGACTGTCTATTCACAGGGCTTTCGTCCAAGGCGATGAAACTCTTCCCTCCCACGACCACTTCTCCTTCCTTCTTCGTGTCGACGCCGTCATCACTCCACTCGACAAATGAGACAACGTCGTCAAGATCCCAGTGGAGTCTCCTCAAGCATCTCGCCTTGCACCTTCTCATCTTTTACAGAACGATATGAAACGAAGAAGAACGAAGAAGAATCGTTTCGAAGATTTGTCTATGAGACCCTTATCATGCCTCTCGATGTACCTGCGTGCTATGTTCTCAGCTTTAAATGCGTATTCATCAAGTATTTAGCAGCTCACAACTCATTGAAGGGCAAACATTAGTTGAAAGCGGAGACTTGACAAACCGTGAAGAGTGCGTCCTCAGCGCATCGCATGGTCGCCCACGATCCGTCCTGACCGTTGATAGCCGCACACTGGTAGGCCGTGTCGTTCTTCGGCTCGTCTGAAACAGATGCTTTCGTTGAATAAGTCTCCCTCTTCTACTCACTCAGAGCCCAGTTGAAGTACGTCGGGCGGCGTCCGTCAAGCCACATCCAGACATCGTTGCGTTTCACAAGCCCGAGCCAGGCTGGATGTGGAGTTATACATGCTGCACCGAAAGGAATAGAACTGGCAGTAAGTGATCGTCTTACGCAGAATTTGATCGTTTGCGTCCTGATTTTCGATTGTTAGAAGTGCTGCTTCCTCCTTGAGCGTACGACACTCGTGTTGGGCTTCGTTTAGCGTTTTTAACTCTAAAGTTTGCAGTTTCTCAAATCAATGAAAGAACACACTGGGCACGTAGCCGAAGCAAATGTCTGGGATCAACGCATAATAATCCCACCATGTTCCACCGATAAAGCAATCTGAACGGAGCTTGTCTTTTTCCAATATCTGAAGCGACATACTGTTAGGCGTCGGTGGAAGAATGGGCCTACAGACCACTGCCGAGACCGAAACCAAGCAGGCCGACAACAGAAGTGCTTGAAGCAGGGAAGCAAGGAGAGCGTGGCCAGCCATGTAAGCTTGTGGAGGTCGTTATCGGGAGACTCCCGGTTTATGACCACATGGAAGACCTGCGTGAAGTGTAGCAGGTTGGTTTGCAGGTGTTTACGCCTCCAGGCTTCCAAGACTTTGGACCCGGCCGAGGCAGAAGAAAGACGGCGGGCCAGGCCGTGATGGGTTAGAACGAGATGAATGCGCGGCGCACACGATTATCTCTCATCAATCACTCCGCGAGAAGAGAAGGGACGACTCTTCTCCCTTTCGACAGATATGATCAGAATGCGGGCTGGGTGGTGAGTCGGGCAAATACAAACGCCACTCAGACTTTGCTCTTCCTTCAGCCTTTCGCGAATAATGTCTTTGGCGACTTCTACTTATTTATTTGAATCGTTGCAATTGCGTTTGTCTGTGAACACTTCATCTCTGCACCATTAGAGTCGTTTTTGAGTACTTACTTCTTTTCTTTAGAATAGCTCGACTTTCTTTTAGTGGCAGGGTCTCTTCGAGTCATTCATCCTCACAATTTGACCAATGAGGACTTCCGTTTTTGCATTCTGCTTTATACAATATTCAAAGCGTTTGTTGTCAAGTGAAAATGGATTAGAGGTCAGCCGGCTGTAGCCGACGGCATTTTCTCTCTAACATTAAGCGTGCCAGTTTTCGCGGACGTTTATGAATTTGATACCCCATTTGAAACTCCTGGTTTCGGAACGGGGGAGATTGTTTTCATAAGCAGGAGTTTTCAAAAACGCGCTCATCGCAAAGGTCAAGGGTTTTTTAGGCTTACTCTTGATGGGGTTCTCCTGTTTCGTCATGGATTCAAACCCATGTTCACTCTGGAAAGATATTTATTTCCAATTTTTCATTGTAGACAACAACTCTCACCTTTTGCCGTCCACAATGGCCGCTTTCGACCGAACTGTGTGCCTCATCGTGGTTGAAGACGATCTCACCCATGCAGAAAGCTCGTGAGTTTATTCGATTTACATTTGCATTTTCTTTTCTCAGTGCATTTGGGCGAGCTCTCGTCCAGAGCTTGAATGGATCTGTCGGACGGGTCCGATTCCAACGGAACGTCGCGTCGTCACGTCTGTTCCATGTCATATGGAACAAACTACTAGAAGGCGCCCGTTGCATTGTCGTCGTCGGACGACAAGATCGTCGTCTTGAAGGCAAGTCTGAATTCATGCTCTTAGCAACTTGTCATTTTTTAGATTTCGTCAAGCCACACTGTGAGTTGATCGAGATGGCATCCTTCTGCATTACCGCTGAAGCACAGCAGTCTGAGATGTTTCTTACGTGTCGTATGGCGAATGCTTATAGTTCATACGCTCTACGTGGTATTGATTGAAGCAACAAAAAAATGCCCATGATCACAAAGTATTGAAAAGAAAAAAATGGAATAGAAGCGATGCAAAAAAAAAGCTGTCAAGGTGTGTCAAGAGGGGTATTCAAATTAACAGTTTTGGGTAACCTCCCAACTCCGGACCACTTGGAGGTTTTTTTCTGCCATCGTTTATCTAAGAGCACGTGCTCTTGCCTCGTACTCGCGCCAGACCTAGCCGCTACGAGAGGGTATAGAGATGAATCATCGTTTTCTCCTCCACTGCGACGCTGACTAGAATCGCCTTCTGCTGGCGTGAATCGATTAAAGACAAAGCCGAGGCATCGCGAAGAGATAGGGAGAACGCCGTTCAATGCTTGACTGACAGCCCGCGAGGCGCACGTCGTTGTCAGGCAGCGCGAGGCGCTTTGAGAACCTTTGGATTCGCTTTGTCGAGCTTCGAGCTCATTTATATTTATATTTATTGAGTCAATGGACTTTACGCACTTGCTTGTTCGTTTCGATACCAGTGTTTGCAGGCTATTCCTTATACGAATTAACGTTGAGCTCGGCATAGATCCGAATGAGACTCGCAAATAGCAACATAAAGTATTCAACAAACTTTACGCGTTTGAGAACCGAAACCAGCTGTGAGTCCTTAAAGTATTGCCCGTTTAACCGTTTCAGTTCGAGCGATATTTCCAACAACAGCGCTCGCTTAATTAAGAGAGCGAAGCCATTGACAGGCAGCGAGATGAGCGAGACTAAAACTGACTTCAGAGAGATCATTCTTTAGGCAATGGTACGTGAACTCATTATCCGTTGAGCCGGTGTCTGCGGCTATGCGAGAAGCCATTACGAAGTTTTAGACTTTGCAGTCATCTGTATATCTCACGAGTTTTGAACAGCAGAAGATCTCCGTTCTTTCGTTTTTTGTTACCAAAAGCGACTTATTGCAGCACCATGCAAGATGATCCACTTGCAAAGGAGATAGTGGGGGCATCAAAATCAACCTTAGCTCCCGCAATTGTCCAGCGTTTATGAAAGGCTAATTTGTGGAAATGGTGAGAACAAGAATTCTGCAGCATGAGTTTTCCTTGTTCCTTGGTTCGTACAAGTATGATTTTTTTTTAAATCGGTTTTAGGAAATGCGACCTCAGGCCCACTAATAAAATTAAATCAGAACAAAGTCGGCCAGGAATCAGTTTACCACGAACTCTATTGGATCTCCGTCCTGAAGAGATGAATGCTTTTTTTCTTAGGCAGGTACAAACGACACTTTTTGCTCCCAATAAATCCTCACTTCTGATGTCAGCAGCTTTTGACGATCTGGCATTAGTCAGTTCCCGAAACTATTACATTTGTGAGGCAGACACACACATCTCCGTTCTAAAAGCAAAGGCGTTTTGAAATCGGACAGGCTTATACAATATTAAAAGCGCGAAATTCATCGAATGGCAATCATCAGGTTGAGACTTGACAAATCGCGAAGAGTGCGTCTTCGACGCATCGCATGGCCACCCACGATCCGTCCTCACCGTTAGTAGCCGCGCACTGGTATGCCGTGTCATTCTTTGGTTCGTCTGAAGCAGATGTCTTTGTTGAATAAGTCTCCCTCTTCTACTCACTCGGACCCCAATTAAAGTACGTTGGGAGGCGTCCATCGAACCACTTCCAAGTACCGTCGCGCTTCACGAGGCCGAGCCAGACTGGGATCCCAAGTGTACATGCTACACAGATAGATATTAGAAAGAGAATTGTTAGCAATAGAGCGTAATACCCTGAATTTGATCATTCGCGTCCTGATTTTCGATTGTCAAAAGCACTGCTTCCTCCTTGCGCGTACGACACTCGTGTTGGGCTTCGTTTAGCGTTTTATAATCTGACGTTCGCTTCGAAATAAACGAAAAAAGACGCACTGGGCACGTAGTCAAAGCAGTAGTTTGGGATCAACGTATACCAATACCACCAAAATCCACCGACAAAGCAAGCTAAACGGAGTCCGTCTCGTTGCAATTGCTAAGTTGCCTACTTGTAGCCGCCGGCTGTGTTGACGAGCAAGTGAGTCCTGAAACAGAAGCAAAACAGGCCGAAACCAGAAATGCTTGAAGCAGGGAAGCAAGGAGGTCGCGGCCAGCCATATAAGCTTGTCAAGGTGGCGAGGGGTTGAGAGTCTTATCGACACGCCGCGCTTGCTGGGCACCAGGATTCCTTCGTGAAGTGTAGCAGGCTGACGTGCAGGTGTTTATTTGTGCCTCCGCGCTTTCACGAGTTTTACTTCGCAAATGATCAGATAAAGCGTTTTGAGATATTTTAAGAGAAGGGAAGGCTAATAGCTTACAATTAGCGCGTGAATTAGGCGCACACTGACGAACAATATTGACACGGCTGTTAATTCTTGTCGGGTTGGCAAACTCCACGGCGGTAAATAAAACGATTTGATCGGAGCGCTTCGTGACGACAAAAGATTGATCTCGGGCGGGCTCGAACCGCCGACCTTCTGTGTGTTAGACAGATGTGATAACCACTACACCACAAGACCATTGACGACGTCAGTCGGGGTAGACACCATTTGGACAAGTGACTTTCTTGGTTTTTTAGACGATATCCAACTCGGTCGTTGCACAGTGCTTGTTGTCCAGCATACCTTTCTGCTGGCAAAAAGAATTATTGCACGATCGAAATTTTATCTCGATAGAAAATTCAAACAGGCGCTCGCAACATAGAAGTTGCAAAATGCAAAAAAAAGCTGTCGAGATATTGTTGAGAGGGGGTTTCATTGTCAATTTGATAACCTCCCAACGTCCGGACCGCGTGAGTTTGACGTTGAGCCACTCGTTTATATAGGAGCCAGCCCTCCTGCCCCGTACTTGCGCCTGCTTTTTGTGAGAATTGCGCAAGAACGTTACTCAGCATTTCGCCCGTGAATTGGGTTTTCTTTTATGTACGTCTTCCTTTCTGAATGTGTGCTTTCCTGTGTCTACCATCTTCGGCTCTTCAGCTCGTAAGAAGAGAAATCTCAACGACGAGTCTTTGCTGCTGGAAAGCCTACTTTGAGGCTATTTGAAGGTAAGTTGGAAAGCCAGGAATTCACTGGATCTGAAGTCAAACCTTACGAAAATAAACTCTCAAGTGCTAAAGATTTTCGTTGACCTTTTTGAAAATGCTACAAATACAATAGGAGCAAACACGCCACTTATCTCATCCTTAGTCGCAGAGCAACGTGTTAGGATCACATGGATTCGTTTGTGCTGCCTCGCGAAGTCTTAGTTTATGTTTTCAGCTTCTTGAACTTAAGAAATCTGCTACGTCTCCTCGAGATTTCTTCTCGGTTCCTGCCACTCTTGCTGAGCAATGCTCAACAGCTTCAAAAGAAGACGGGCCGAGTGATATTTTGTCTTGAATGGAGCAAAAGGACAGCGCGAACAATAGAATTCAACGACGGCTCATTCAAAGCGCCAATGATTTCTATTACGTCGCAGAACAGACCCTGGCGGGAGAATACTCAACGATTTGTCGCGCTTTTTCGCTGCATTACCCGTCTTTTTCACGTTCGCAATATCATCACAAACGCTCACGAAGACGAACTTCTAGCTCTTTCTTCAGCCTTTCCTGATTCAGTTTTGGAGCTTGAATATTGTGAGGATTATCAACGTGATGGACGTCCTTGCTGCAGTGGACATGAAGCAAGCGCCACAAAGGAGAAACTCTTGAAAGTTCTTGAAGCCTTTCCGAAGTTGGAAAAAGTCATCATAAGAAGTGAGGTTCAACTTACATTAGCAAGTGCTTCTATCAATCAAAAGTCATGCAACGTTTGAAGAAATTTCGCACCAATTTTGTGAGTGAGATTGAGTACTTTTCTCTTACAATTGCTTCACGATGGTCAGCGGAACTCGACGATAAGGCTCTTTTGACCAGCCAATGGACAAAGGTTCTTCTCGGCCTGACTTCGATAACCGTTTCGGGACTCCGTGACATCATTCTTCAGTGGATTAGTGGACAGCGCAAGTTGATCCACTTTCAGTTGAACTTTCGAATTAAAGTCTGTTTTAGAGAGCTGTTAGCCGATTTACCAACCGGTTGTCAAATTACTCGGTACAGCCCTTTCGAGAAACATGTGATACGTCCTGATGGCAAAACTCTGCGCATTGGTCAATACTTCAACAAAACAACCCGCCACAATATACTGTGGTTCGTTCTCCCGGAATACTTTGAAAAAATGAAGGAAATGTGTAAAAGCCTTCACCGTGCTTGACGTCTACTCTTTATTCTCGTGGAGGGTCTGTTATGGCATAAATTGTTTTTGCAATAATCTATGACAGAGCCTAGGGTTCTTTCAAGCGCAAGCCTTGTCTGTATGGCTCTTCATGACCTAGAAGGAAACTCCGAAAAGACAGAAACACCAACCCACAGGCATTAAGACCCTCTATCTAGAGTCCCGAACGCGTTCGCTGATTGGAGAGGCCTGCGACACGCCTATGACTGCACTTTCGACTATCGTATTGCCTGTGAGCTCTATCTTTGAGCTGGAGCTTGCCGATAAATGTCCTGATGAGGCCCTTGTGATTTACTTTCAATCGCATACATGAACTGTGTGGGCCAAATAACTGCTTGAAAAACAATGCCTTTATTGCAAAAAAAAAATTGAAAGCAGACTAGTTTCGCTCAACTATTTCTACGGTCAAGATAATAGGCCCAGGTGCCCTCGTTGGAATTCCAGCCGCTTGATTCCTCGTCTGTGCCCTTCCATCCTTGTTCTCGAAACGTACCGCCTGGTCCACGTTTGGTTGCGTCCATTAAAGATATTAGGAGAAGTGGCTGTCTTTGTCGGTTTTGTTTGTCCTCGGCTTCGCCAAATAATTGCAAAGGCACTTCGAATCTCGCATGAAGTTTTCCGAAGGTGTTGCTAATTTTCAGAATCTTCTTATCGGCTCCAAAAACTTCGTCGATTTTCAACTTCTTCTGGATCCAGAGTCGGATTCCTTCTCGAGTCACCAACGTGAAGGCGCTAGGGGCTTTGAACTTGACGAAACGGGCCAGTGACTCGTCGGTCAACTCGAGGAAATGGACCCTCTTGACGTGATCGTTGACGTAGCTGAACAGCGGACGAATTGAGAAGGCCTTCAGGGTAGGTGTTTCGAGGAAGAATCGCTCTGAAAGATGCCAAGGTGGATTGTTCTCGTCTCCGTTGAAGGTGAAGGAAAGGCGCGTGGCCTTGACGTTTTGAATTGTTTCTATGAGAAGACCCTCGGAGGTACCACGACTTCCATGAGCGCTTAGATGGTCGAATCGTCCTTGATAGCCTTCTTGAAGCATTCGTAGAAGCTTCAGCCCGGTATCCGCATCAATTGAGTCGCTTCGAGCTCTGGCAAACTTGAAATGTTGAAAGGTTTCACCGATCAGACGCATCACTTCTGCCGTCTTCGGCTCGCTGATGAGTTCATTCACGTCACTCTCAATATGAAGGAGATAGGTTTGAGGCTCAAGATTGTAGAGAGCCACATCATCCGCCCACTTTTGGAGAAAGAGCGCCTCTTCCGGGAGCTGGTTGCTAATGCGAAAAATAAAATAGCCGTATGTTGAATCGTTCTTGGTTACAAGTTCCAGCGATGCGTCGATCGCGTTAAGGACAGCTCGAATTTTTAAGCTGTAGACTAGCTCGACAGGCCAGGATAGGCGTTTCCTGGAGGATCCGAGGCAATCTTGAGAAGCGTTGAAAGACTCCATAACGGTCAAATTAATAGTGGCCATTTGTTCTTCTTCCTTTTCCAGCTGGAACCTCAGCCATGTGCCGGTGGGGCCTCGAAAGTCCGTTTTAATGATGTCGTAAGAGGTCTTGTAATGCTTGTTATTCTTGTTTTCGAAGAATTCAGTCTCTAGACGTTTTGCGAGTTCAACTCCTTCTGATTCTTTTATCATGAGCTGAAGTTCATCTCCATAGCATCCATCGTGGAGCTTTCGCAGTGCCCACTCATAAATGTCGTCGATGCTTACAGAAGGTCTGCCATTGATGACGACTATACGGTCGAAGTGCTCTAAGTCTTCATCGCCAGCTTCACAGTTCAAAGCGCTGGCCTTGAATCTTCGGAGACATTGGTGATCTTGGAAGAATTTTCGATTGAGATCCCACGCTTTGTCGCAACTTTCGCTTCTCTTCGCAACGAGTTCCAGATCTTGAACGTGGAGCTTGCTGAGGAAAGGGAGATCACAGCTTGGCGTCACGTCACTAATGGGCCAGATGAGCCTGTCGACGCGACGATCTTCGTCGCACAGAAATTGAATGAGTGAATTGGCTGAGTCCTCAATATCCGGCGGGTGTGAATCGTCGAATCGCGTCTTCCAGTAAGTCGGGCAGCATGTGAGAGCGCTAATATAGAAATGGCGAAATGGTCCCGAAATCAGTTGCATTGCCGTTTCGAGCGGAGCTTCGGACAAAATTGCCCATCCGCCGTCTTCTTGCTTGCGAGCGACGAGTTCAGCAGTTGGATGCCATACTCGGCCTTCGGCCATGGTCATAACCTCCGTTTCGTTTTCAATGCGAAGTTTAGTCGCAATGCGATCGTCAATATTAATGAGGAAAAAAGTCCTCTCAACCTTGATCTCGATCTCAAAACTGACCGATAGAGACGCGTAAATGGCCGCTTGGTGGCTCTTAATAAAAAGCTTTAGCGTTGAACAGCTGGAATAGACTCTCACAATAGAACGGAGTGGCAGCAGTTTTAGAATTATGAGGAGGGCATCGCCGTCAGTATCATTGAGAGACGTGAGAAGATCGCGTGCCATAACAGCGGTGGAGTTGAAGCAATAGCAGCAACTTCTTTTCCGACGCTAGCAAGGAGTGCGACACTTGGTGAGAAACTGCGCCGTGGTGGCGCGCTCGAGACTGCCGTCTTCCCGAGTGGCTGACTCGGAAGAAACATCTCTTGAGTAAACATCGCGGCCGTCCCATGGAGGTTGTTCATTTTTACGAACTGCTGTTCTCAGTCTGGCTCTGATTGTGAGTCAAACTACAATATTTAGATCATGGGATAATGCATTCCCGTGGTAAACAGCCTGTTATTTTTGAAAAATAATCTGGCACCGTCATAAGTGTTTACCAATTCGTCCGAGTCAGCTTTTCAGGGCTTTGCCCCCTTGCACCTAGTGGCGCAATTTTTTCACCGTGCCGCGCGACGTTCAAAAGTGTTGTGTGCTGCCAATTTTCATCGATTCTGTTCTCTCCCTCTACAATGGCAGGCGACCTTCTCGCTTCCCTCAGCAATGCCGAAGCAGATGTCCTTTTGACAATCCTCAAAAAGTTGCCACTTCGCTCACTTTTAAGGCTTTATTCAAGCTGTTCGACGCTAAAAGGCTTCATTACTCGCCATCAAAGGGCAATTCGACAGTCGTTGCCGGTCAGTTTCAAGATTGTCGTCGAAGAGGAGCGCGTTTCCTTCTCTATCGATGTTGACGATTCTGTTACGAAGCAAATTCGCATCAAAAACGGCAATATCACGGGAGAACTCGCAGAAGACGCCGCCTGGCTCGCGACCAAACACGTGGTGTTCAAGCAAGAAGACGGAGGGTGGATTATTTCTTCCGAAGCACCGCTCGAAACCGCCATGCAGATGCTTTCGGGACCATTTCGCGATTTCAACATTGATGTGCTCGACTTTTGCACGGCTCTCAAGGACGTGGAATTGAATTGGGGAGGAACCTATCAACATTCGCCTGTTATTGAAGAGTTGGCCCTTACTCTGATTCAATTTTTGTGCGCCGAAGGTCGACGCGTGAGGAAGCTCATCTGGCCTGTGATTGAAGCCAACACAAGTCGCGTATTTTCTTACATTGAACAACGTCAAGTTCAAGATCTGGAAGTAATCGTGAAGAGAAACGAAAATTCTCAAGAAAGCCGGGATCTCAGTCGAAAAGTTTTTCAAAACAATCAAACCCTGCGAAGATTCGCATCCGAGGATTTGTATTGTGACCTTTCTGATGAGGATTTGAAGCGCTTTGACTGTCTAATTCTTCCCGAAGGCGGAACCAACATTACGGCCGCCGGCATTCTTTCTTGGGCGAGAAGAAAGCTGCTCGAAGGACGATATGGCGATGAATTAAAGCTGCCTCTGAAGAAAGCGGAGTTGTCAGACGTCCGTCAGTCTCTTGAGACCGAATACTTCATGAAAATGAGCCCGAAAAGCATGATGTTTTATGCTCAAGAAGAAACACCGAATTTTCGCGGCCCAACGGGAACATGGATGAAAGCCTTCTTGGGACCAAGCCATCTTGGCCAGAAGGTTAACTTGATCATCATGGAATCCTTTGATTCGTCAAAGGAGGTTCCTACTTCATCTCCGAGACTCTTTAACTGGCCTCAAGAACTGGTGTACAACGTCAAAGTGAGTGATTCGGGAGCTGTAGTCGACCTTGTAACGGGCAACGAGTCATGGCATGGCGAATACGTTTTTCAATTGAACGAAAAACCACCCGACGATGCTTCCTTCATTCAGAAATGGGCCGACGATGTGGACGTCTACAATCTGGAACCGCAGCACTACCTCATGCACGTTGTCCGCGACGAAGAAGGGCCGCTCAATGAAGGGAAGAAGTCCGAAGTGCTGCGCTTACTTGGCGAAAAGCTGCGCGGGTTGAAATTCAAAAAGGCGCGCTGTGAATCGAACGACTCGGATGCGGCGCTTCAACTCCTTCAGAAGATTCAAGCTGGATATCAAGACCAAATTAGCCACCTCAGTGTGCGCGGGAACCGTGGACCCACCGAGGAGTTACTCATCCGGACGGTGCAGTCAGTCAAGGCAACGCGCTTTTCTTTTTATTTCTACTTCGACGAATCCGAATCAGACGCGTATCTGCCATGGCGACTCACCGAAAGGTTCTTCATCGAAACGCCCACTTTGAAGGCTTTTGCTCTTCGTCCGTTGTTCAGTTATCAGAGCAACTACGTCAAGAAGATCCATTTCCTCGGCGTAACGGACGAGACGCTGAAGCGCTTCGACAAATTCAAAGCGCCGACAGCGATGACACTTGTTACAAAGGAAGGAGTCCGCACTTGGATCAAAGCGAAATTGCATGAAGACGTCATTTTCGGCGAAGATGAGAAGGTGCTGAGACATTTCAACGTTCGCGGGAAAGCCCACGCGAAATTCATCACGGAGCCCGAGGAGAGAGCTGAAGGAAGGCAAGACGGAACTGACGAGCGCCTTCTCTCCATTTCCTTGATGGACGCAACAAAACGTGGAGAAGGTGGAACTTATATGGACCAAGAATGGAACGCGGACTACACGCTTTCTCGTGACCGGGAGTCTAGCGGCTGGGACTCTAACGAGGGCTCGTGGGCTTATTCCCTGGAAGGGAGAAGTTACTGGACGCAAGCTGAAATTCAATGAAATATTTCATTGCATTTTTTGTCGTTTCACACACGTTTAAAAAAATGAAATAAATCATTCTACAGGCGTTTTACAGTTTTCGAAGCACTCAAAACAAAGTTCATCTGCTTTGTTAGCAGGCACGACAATTGATTCTGTTTGAGTGGGGAGTAAATGCAAATTAACTGCGAACCGTTGGAATCGCATTGAGTGGCTTGCCGAAAGCGGACCCCCATGGAGCTCGAACCACAAACTACAAGGACCATGGAGACCGTCACTGGGCGCACGGCAGAAGGTTACCATGGAAACAGCGTTCATGTCGTTAGGCGCTCAGGCTTCAGGGCAACCTTGTCTTTCGGCTTTCGTTCGCGTTCTCACTCAAATCTCTAATCGCTAACCACAGTAGCTCTTTCAGGATGGAAGCCGAATGGGTTCCCATCTCGACCGTTCATTACTACATCCGAGAAGGTCTCTACGGCACTGCGTTAGCCAAATGCGACGAGCGACTGAGAGAGAGACCGGACTCGCCACTGGCACTCCATAAGGGCCTCGTCCTCATTCTCTATGGTGAAAGACCGTGAAACGCTCATGGTGGAAAGATTTCAGACAAGGTTGCCGAGGGAATGCGACAGTTGGAGCCGTTGCGAACCAATCCGCAACTAGGACTGGGAGCTTTGCAGGCGTTGAAGATTGCTCACAATAAGGCAACCAATCCGGGTGAGCTTGAAGACAGAAATCAGAAACGAATTTCAAATGAATTTTTCTTCACGGTCTACTTTGAAGGACAAGTGAGATACCCAAGCACTAATAAGGGTGTAATTGCACTGGATTTGCTGCATCTTTGAAACATTTCATTTCGATTTAAGAATCGTGATTGTATTCTCGTAGTTCAAAGACGAAAACTAACAATCACATTGGTTATACACGTAGAAGTTCATTAGCCAGAGTGAAACCAATAACGTTGCCCATCAGCCTCTCTTTCACTCACTACAATACCAGCCTGGCAACCGTAACAAACACTTCAAATTTACCATGTGAAATGAAGGGTGTGAAACCAACTATTCGAAACTGATTTCATTTCGCAGACCGAGAATCTCTCCGTGAGATCGACGCAGAGCTCAGCAAAGCTTCCAAGGCGGCTGACGACGAGGCGAACTACTCAGTGGCCGAGGTTCCATTGCTTGCTCCTTCTATTAACTCCCGTCGCAGGTTCTTTATCTCACCGGCTCTCCAGCAAAAGCTCGTCCATACGCCGAACGTGCACTATCCAATTCGCCTGAAAACGGAAAGGTAAAATGGACTTCTTCTACGAACAGCTGCAGTTCCTCACTCTCTTTGGCTGGATCGAATTCTCGTTAGGTCGCGACACCAAAGGGGCTTTTCGCTTTTTCGAGACAGCCATGGCCGCTCATTTCCCAGACGCTTTCATTGGAAAGGTTGGTTAGCCTCACAATACAAATAATTTTTAATATTCAAGGGTCGAATGCTCGAGCAGCGCCACAGCGCCGGTGAGATGAGACAGGCTGCTCGTGATCTGGCCGGTCAACTAGTCTCCTTTGTGCCGGCGCATTTGGAGGCAGCAAGGTTGAAACTATATGAACCTTGACGGCTTCCAGGGCGACCATAATGGCTCGAGAATGGGAGGCGGCGGCCCAGCTCCTCCAAAACGCAATGGTCATCCAGTCGGACAATGTGGCGGTGCACTGGCAGATGGCTGTCTACGCCGTCGTTAACAGGTCAGGAGACCTTGAAAGTACTGGCTGAGTTTTACTCGTTTCCTGAAGTTCACAAAGGATCTGCGACGCAATTGTGTCGTTTCAACACCTTGAAATTTTTGTAGCGCTAAAGTGCTAGGTTTCAAATACTTGATAAGGTTCCTAGTGTCTGGGGGTTCCTAGTGTTGTGAGAGGGAACAATACGAGCTTATAGCATCACTTCTGTTTCAGAGGCTCCGGACTGGACACGGCGTTGGCCGACCTCTGGTCGTGTTTGGAGGCCATCGAGACGAAGAACCATGCTCTCTTCGCCAAGTCTGCCACCTTCTTCCTCGAATAAGTTTCAGCTACGCCCAATTCTTTACCCGAATGGCCATTGGCAACGCCTCGATACTTCAGTTCGCCAGGTTTGTTTGCTCTGCTCTCTTGTTATTCCAGACGTCTCCTCGAGAGAGCCATGAGTATCAAGCGCAAACCGGAGTACGTTGGAGAAGCGATGCGCCTGCTTCTGCAAGCTGAAGACGCGAAGGTCTGAAACATTTACTTTGAAGTCAGGCTTTTAGGAAGCCATGATTCGAGCAAAAGAGCTTCTTAAAGATGGGGCCGATAGCACCGACGAAATTCTGGGTGAGATACTCTCTTGAAACCCACAATTGACAGGGATCGCTCGATGCTACCTGGCTGATGGACGGGCGGGCGAGGCGGACAGCCAGTTGAACTTCATTAAAGAGACACATCCTGATGTGGTGAAGACCCCGGTGAGTCTCTGAAGGGATAGTGTTCGATGGAGCAGATGTACCTCTTCCTCGGCGCCTTGGTTGCCCGCTTCAAGGAGAACTCCTTCGACAAGTTCGTTGGAGCCTTGCGGAACGCCGTCGACACGCATATGGCTGGATTGCATGTGAGTTGCAGGGAGGCTATTTCAGAGCAAATTGGTCATTTGAACAATAGGCAGTGTTACGACGGAAGTTCTTGAAATGCGATGCATTCACAGAAGAGCATGGCTTTTCAATAGTGTGTTTCGTTCAAGTAACATCTCGTGGTTCCAATTCAATCTTTATTAAGTCGCTTGCCTTTCGGCTGATAAGAATAGCATTGATGAGTTTTCTTTTGCCCTCCTATTGTAAGTATTGCAAACGCCACTCAAAAGTACACTACATGATGTTCCTATTCAAGCAAAAGGTTTTTTCAGGCAATCCCATATGGTGTAGGTTACGTCCGTGCACTCGACCCATATTTCATCTTCTCTTGCGCCACCCAACTCTACGATTTTGCTCCGCTAATGGTGGGAGTCTTTTGTAAGACAAAAAATGTTTCAGCCAACAAAAACACCGGACTCAACGTTAAAAGAGCTTGAACGACTCCTCGGATTCATCCATGACAACTGTCCTGGTCTGTCGTGCTGCAACTTTGAGGCCTTGAACTTTGTAGGCCTGACTCGGGCAACGTATCTGATGGCGAAGGTGAAGTATCTCGGAGGCGATGCAGACGGAGCCGACAAACTTCTTGATCAAGCTCTTGACAAGGATGAAACTATGGCTGAGGCCTACCTGCTTCGAGCTCAGGTTTGGGTTGAAATCGACGAACAACTCGACAACTATGTTTGAACAGCAATGCAAACATTTTTACGAAAGCTCATCAACCGATTAGTTCTCGTTTTTCAGATCAAAATCGACAAATTCAAGATCGAAGAGGCGGATCGTTGTCTGGATACTGGTTTGAGCTTCAACTTCAAAGTCCGAGAGAGTGCGCTCTACTATCTCATCAAGGTGAGTTTCATTCGGGATGCAAATCGTTTGTAATCGACATTCTAGGCTCGAGTGCTAAAACGTCGCGGTGAGGAAGAGAAAGCTGTCGATCTCTTGAAGTCAGCCCTGCAGCTTCCTTCCTCAACTTCCAGTGCACCTGCTCATGAGAACTATCTCGTGAGGTTTGTAATGCCCGTCTTTGAGAGGTCCTCTAGACGAGAACGCGAAGACGCCGACAAGATCTCCATCTACGTTCAGTTGATCGACTCTCTCCAGTCACTGAAGAGAACCGTTGGACTCCACTTTCTGCCTCACCTGGAACGTCTTTCAGGGAGAAGCCGACGCCGTGATGCAGCAAGCCTTGGCTAGTTGGCGAGGCAGACCAGAAGAGGAGCAGCTTCTCTTGATGAACGCTCAACTTCATGTCTCGAAAGGGGATCCTGATGCGGCTCTGGCAATCCTGGCACAGGTGCTTGTTTATCTTCGATACCGTTGATGAGTCTTCAGGTTCATCCCAATCAGCCCAACTACCAAGCTGCTCGAACCAAAATGGCCGAAATCTACCTGGAAGAGAAGAAAGACAAGAGGATGTTCACCATTTGTTACAAGTAAGTTTCAAGCTCTTCACGTTCATAGCCGATTAACACGGAAGTGCTTCTTCGTCTTCTTCGGCCTCATGATAGTGAAATAAAACCGCAACAATGAAAAGTGTTTCGCTGGTTTCATAAACTTGTCAAATTTGGCGTCGTTCATTTAGTCTCTGGCCCTGTTCTTCCGTTAAATGAGCTAGGTTACGTCTAGAACGCTTGATAACAACCGATGAAAGCTGTCGTTAGCTGCGCCAGTACTCGACTGTTAACTACAGCTCACAATTGTTTGCCCTTCAGAGAACTTCTTGAGAAAGACCCGTCGCCCGCCACCTACGCCATGCTCGGCGATGCTTACATGAGCGTCCAGAATGTGAGTTCATCCGGAATGTTCTGAGCCATTGACGAGATGTTATGATTTTGCTCAATTGGAGAGCCAAGTCGCCGTGTTTCAGCCCAACAAAGCCATCGAGGTCTACGAGAAAGCGCTAAAAGCAAACCCAAAAGACCATTTGCTCGCGGAGAAGATTGGCCAAGCTTATGTGCAGTGCCATCTTTATTCCAAGGTTAACTTTTGAGTGGAAGTTGAAAGGTTTTCAGGCGGTTAAAACACATTGTCTGTAAGAATCGAGTTTTCGACTAGGAGCTAGGGAGCAGCCTAAAAGTGACCCTGTCCGAAAATTCTGAATTGGGCACTCCTAGGGGTAGTTTGGGACGCGGGATCGAATGGCATACTCAGTTTCGCGCGAAACGGCTTCATTTCACGGCGACAGACATCTCGAAGTGGAATAAGCAGCCAACTTCAGATGGCTATTCCTTGCCGGGAAAGCAGTGGATTTCTGCGCTGATGCTCTCATTGGACTCGCGGCGAGTCCCTCTTCAACTTTGTTCTTGGAAGTGCTTTGAAATTGAGCGATCGAAAACGGGAAAGTGAGAAAAGAGCAAAAACGGCTTGTTTTTGACTCCCGCCGAAAAGTCATTCATAATTTTCTGTTCTGCCAGAACCACTTAGTCGGAGAATCTAATCAACCAGAAAGAAAGAGCATGAAATTCTGTATCGGCTAGCGTGAAAAGCAAAAAAATTCAGGAATGCCCCTCCGTTCAAAAAAGTGCATGAAGTTGTTGTCTGCACTTTGGCCAATTCGCCGTCGATGTTTTGTTTGGCTTCGCTACCGAGGTTCTGCACATAAATGTGCCGGAAAGAGT
>JAQIXL010000405.1:0-33111 GCA_034700245.1 Poikilolaimus oxycercus | reverse complement strand
AGGTCTGAGTGAGTGGCAGGAAGGAAGCAAGAGCACTTTGTCCTCTCTTCAAACGAGTAAAACAGTTTAGGCCTCGGCGAGGGTTGGAAAGGGTCAATTGTCCTTGTGTCTTGGCTGGAAATGTGAACTCTTTGATGAACTCTTTAGTTGGAGCGAGTGTCAAATCACAAAATCGTAAAAGATTGAAAGCGATCAAGACGATTTACGAGTGCTTGACCTCAAGGAGAAAGAGAAAACGAGGAAGAAAAGAGACCGAGAGGTCCGAACCGAGACAACAACGATGGCGGAGGGCCGAGGAGGGCGAGCCATTGTCCATCTGGCTGTTTCTTCCGGCGCTCTTGGCGGCGAGTGCTTCCTTGAGACCGGTGCTCTCTCGCCTCTCTGACAGTCATTGAGTCTCGCAAGGCCGTTTATTTGACGGCTGTATTGAACATTGATTTCCTCTTTTAGAAAAAGAAAACGCCAGCTGCTGGATGGTGGCTCCTCCTAAACAAAAATCTTCAAAGATGTGTTGAGCTTGTTGCTGTCCTCACAGTTCTGCGCGATCAGCAAATTTGCTAGTTTTCTGACTTGTGCAAATGAAGAAGAGAGGCAGATGTCTCTAGGTGGTTGTCCTTCCTCTTCCTCTTCCACCCGGCACATAATGGAACCGTTTGTCTCCCTGTCCATTCGCACCCTTCTTTGTTCGAGTTACTTGGCAACGAATGGGATAGAGGATGCGCGTTCTCATTCAACTCTCAAATTCAAATCGACGTTGACAACCTCGTTTAAGTCGATGTGAGAGAACACAGGGAGAAGGGGAACTTACGCGAGAGGACGAAAGAGAAGAATGTGAAGGATGGTTGACATTTCGCCTCATCGACGGCAACAGAAAGAGCCGCGCCAACAGCGTGGAGAGACGCAGTCTCAAACGCCGGCTGCTGAACAGTTAAGGGGTCAGGTACCTAGTACACTTTGAATTGGGTCGAGAGTCCGGAAAAAAAATGTTGAAACTTCAAAAAGTGACATTACTTTTGCCCCACCCCTTATACAATACAATTTTGAGATATCTGACTAGCTTCGAAGTCTCCACCACGAAATTCCAAGATCTTTTTGCGGCCCTCACGAATAACTTTATGTGTCAAGGGCGCGAAGCTGGTCTTAATCATCTTCAAGAGTTCCTCGTGCTTCACGGAGTGCTCAACGGTAAGCTCAGGGACTACTTTCCAGAACGCTGTGTGTTCAGGGTGTTCCTCGGCGCCGGTCTCTGGAACGAGAAGATTGTCGAAGCTCAGGACTCGACAGACGAGATCGAGACAAGCGCACAAAGAAGAAAACCGGGGAGCGTTATCAGACGAGGTTGGACACCAGGTGGCGCTGCTGACGACCAGCGACTGCTTCGAGAAGTGTTCACTTCAAAATGCAACATCTCAATCTTCATTTTCTAAAACGGCATGGTGATTACTGCTGCGCCGTCGCAGACACGGCGCATGAAGATGCTGCGTCATGAGGCTGCACGTAGAAAAACTTTAATGCTGAGGTCTCAAAGTAACTTGAGCGATACGCTTAGTGCGAGGAAAGTGATGACCTGCTAATGAACTCACTCTCGTGATTAAAAACTAAAGCTTTCAATCTTCCTCTTTCAGCCCTTAAAGGCCAAGTAAATTTTTGAACGTGATCTTCACGAAATGCAAACTGCGTGGAATCAATATTTCTTATCGCCAACGCTCTCACACAAGCCCTCTTCAGCAAGCCCTGTGTTGCTTGACTTCGTTTTCTTCTTCGCAGTCTCTGTTGAATTTTGTAAAGTTTAATAACTGTTCTAATTTTAGAAGACGGATGCCTCCCGTGGATCCAGATGACACCTTTCAAAACGTAAATGCGAACGCGCAACCTCCACTTATTTCAGATGACGATGTGAGTCATTAAATTCTTCGATTTCGCTTCTTGGGTTGTCTATAATTTGCATTAGAAGGTATACAATGCTGTGAAGAGCGCACACATAAAGAAAGCAACTTTTGTCTGCAATAATTCGCTGCCATTTTGACCCTGGAAAGAAACTTTGGCTTGGAGTTTATACTATGATCTGTTTCCCAACCCTTTTCTTTTCGAGAACGCGTAGCATCAGTGGGTGTTTAGGACCCGCTTCAATGGAGCGATTTGCAAGAGAAAATGGAGGACCATGCACGCTTCGACAAGACTTTACACCAAGTCAAGCTTGCTGTCCATGGTGCTACTGAGGCAGAAAAACGCATGGCTATAGAATTTTATGTGGACGCGTTTGAAAAGTTTCTTCCTGAAAAGCTTGGCGAGTTTTTTCGACGTATTTTCCACGGTGACGAAGATGTTTGCTTTGTATGGCTGGAGAACTGCGTTAATGCGTTGATTGAGGAGAACTTAGTGACTCTGTTGAAACTTCACATTACAGAAGCTAGTGTATTTCCAAAAAACTTTGTGGAGATACTTTGTCATGGTCGCCTGGTGCAAACGCGGAAGACTGGCATATTGACGACTGTGAAAGATCTGTTCTTCAAGGTTCTTGATGAAAGCTCACATCTAAATGGCGAGTTTGGAATTTATCGCTCCCTTCGAGTGACAGCTGGCTTGCCATGTTCGGAGAAGTTTTGCGACACCGTGCAGATGCTCTGGAGAAAGTGCATTGATCCCACCAAAACGGTTGCACTTGTTTCGGAGCCTGGAGCTGCGGTGCACATTGAACATGATAAATTTTGGGAGATCGTCAACGCGCTCCCAATCAGCCACACTATACAAAACAACGTCGTGAACCAGAAGATACACGCAAGTTTTGCGACTCTCAAACATCGGATCTTTTACGAAGGGCACGGTTCTCAAATCCACAAAGTCCTTGAATTCAGTGGGCGAGAATTTCAAGTGAGCGGAATTCTCCAAATTATCACCCAAGAAGAAATGCCACTGGGGGATGTTGCAGAGATTCGAATGGTTGCACATGCGTCGTTGCATGTTGATTCAGATCTATCGATGCCCGGAAAGAATATTTCCATAATCGCCCCGCGTTTACGAGTGTTGTCGGAGATTTTTTGGAATCTGAGTGGAGAGAACGCATTGGAACCTCCAGACTTTATATCAAAGGCTAAAAGCGGTAGCATGCCCGGCGAAAATGGTACAGTCGGTATTCATGGCACGCCTGGAATGAGCAGCGGCCACTTGCTCATCAAAACTTCTGTCATTGAGAACTCGGAGATGTGGTCAGTGAAGTTATGCGGTGGAAATGGTACCCGAGGACAAGATGGGGGTGATGGAGGAGACGGAGCTGACGGAATTGGGTACAAGTACGACGAAGTCTTTCGACGAAGTCCATCCCATGAGCTATGGCGCCTCTCAGCAACCTCGTTAGTAGCAGCTGTTTTAGTCCCCTCGATGGGCATTATTGCGACGCAATTGTTGAGAGAGCGCTACATCGACGTAAAAAGTGAAGATGGCTCACGGCGCATCTATTCATTGTCCAGGCGCTATCTCAACTGGCACATGTTTATTGCTCTCATTGGTGGAAAAGGCACGAAAGGTGGTCGAGGAGGAAAAGGTGGCCGAGCTGGCTATGGTGGAAAGAAAGGCACACTTGAATTTATGTCCCTTGAAAAACCCGAGCCACAAGTTCAAATCGTTGCCTATGATGGCGCGAAAGGAAGACCAGGAACGGATGGGACCCCTGGCACGCACGGACTAGACGGCAATGATGTCGTTTACGGAAACTCTTTCATTCATAGTCGTAACGACTTTGGCACGAGCAGTAACGACAAAAAAGTGTCGATAAACTTCACAGATAATTCCGAAATTGGTTTCTATGTTCACGGAGAAGACCACGGAGAAGGCAGCCGTTGCTATATTACGGCTGAAAATGTTCGCCAACGGGAGCCACACGCTGTTACAGAAAACAACCAGAATGACGAAAATGATGAAGAAGAAGAGAAAGAAGAGATCGAAGCTGCAATGACTGTGCCAATTGATATGCATGCCATCGACGAGCTATATGTCCATTCGCAATCAAGCGTTAATACTCAAGCTCAAATGGAAACCAATCATTTTGTGAATTCAGATGTTAATATTCAACGCATCATAAAACGCGTTGAAATACTGCCACCTCCACCATACACACCAAAACTTGGCCGTCCGCTTCCAATTCTTTCGCAAGAAAAAATAGATGCAATTTGTCGAGGCCAAATTTCGCTTGACGACCTTTGGAATACTCCGATTGAATCGCAGGTCATTGAACAATTAACAAGGGTAGCTGAACAAAACGGAGCAACACTTAAACTCAAGCAGAAAGCGCTGATAACACACTTTCGACAGCAAACCTTGACCCGCGAAGAAGGTTTGAGTGATTTGCTTCAAGAGAATGGCGGCAGAGAATCTTCAGCGAGTGCGACAACCCCACGAGTTTTTTCCGCAGAAGAAATTCGCAAGATTGAGATGTCGAATAGAGATTGCTGCCGATTCCTCTCCCGTGAAGAAGGAGTCCCGTTTACTGGAAGCGGTTGTCTAACAGTGCTGTTCAATTCCATTCAGGCAAAAGACTTAATTGATGAAGCGATATCGGCCACAAGTGCATTATTAGTCACTGTACCAGATTTTGTAATATCCGAAGCCATTCTTGGAAAAATGAAATCTGCGACCTTTGGAGAGAAAAATGTATTAGAATTTTTACCCCAATTTCGGGAAATCATGCGCACGTCGGCTATTCTACCACCGCTAGATGAGCGACCTTCACTCGTGCTAGAACTGACAAATGCTTTCAATGAGATAGCACAAGGGGCATCAAGAGAAGACCTGATTATCTTCGATGAGAAATGGCGAGAAGTGAACAAGATGATTTTAAGCTCCAAAACGTTGACACCAAAATTGAAGCAGAGCGCCAACGAAGTTCAGATGACCGATTTGAAAACAAACAATGCCTTGCCTCGTTTTGCCTATGCGCTAGTTCGTCTAATCGATGTGATCGAGGCCTGCTGGTATTTTACAAAAGCTTGCATCCTTGCCGATCGGCTTGTGAACAACTGTTCCACTAAAGGTTGCTCCGAGAAGGAAACAATTTTGAACTATCTCAAAAGAATTAATGCTGATGCGAACGAAAGAGCGCGTTACAGCAAGATTATCAAAACTTTTTACGAGAAATGCGACGCTGGACGCCTTTTAATAGCCTGGAAGACACGAACGAATTTGAGAATTTATAGTGAAAACCGACTTATCGGCGATCATTTCGAAATCGGCCAGAAGACATTTCATGTGGAAATCGACGAAAAAGGTTATTTCCGAATGCTATCGTTCAACCAAGATCGTCTTACTCTATTCACTGAACGAGAAAAACAAGCAATGGGTTTTGCGCTATCAATTCGAAACTATGCGCAGGGAAATGCTATAGCACTCCTAGGCATAGCAACAACGAAAATGTGCAAGGTTTGCTCAAATTGTGCTTCGAAAGAGTTCTGTGATCAACAAGAGATTCTCGAAGGCAAGCTTTATGACGTAGTTCAATGTGTTGGAGGCACTCAAGAGTTCTCAGACCTTATGCGTCATTCGTTGGAGCTTTTTGCTAGTGCCTATCCCGGAGTCGGAAACATTTTGGTCAATGTTTTGCACACCATTTTCACCGTCGACGGAATGCATATTGAAGCAGAAGACCTGATATTCATCGTTGAAACGGCAATGCGCACATGTCGATTCGGCGGAGTTTCTGGAGAATGGACCATTTGCCGTCTTCTTCTGGAAAACGAGCAAAACAAATGGCTGGAAACGTTTTTCGTTCTCAGCATAGAAAACGCGAGTTTGCGCAAGCTGCACAGCAAAGAGGCTCTTTTTCAAAAAGCCACAGATGCGTTAGATAAAAGAATGCTCGTTTTGATGTCTGAGAAATTAGAAACGGCTCCCTTCAATGAAGACATCCTTCTTGATGTCCTGAGCCACCTGAGATACACCAAAAGTGCTTACCACGAACTCGTATCTGTAGAACTTTCTGAATGGGTGAGACTTCTGAAAGCAAGCCATATATTTTACTTGCTCGACGAACAGTGTTCGGCGAAAGGTCTATCAACAGAAACGAAAATAATCTACATGAACTGGTGCTTAAAAATCGCTGACGCATTTGGTCCGGATGTTGCCGAAGAAGTGCTTGATATTTTTCTTGAAGGACAATTCGAGATGAAGAACAAAGAAAAGGTCGCCCTGGCTCTCGAAAACGAGACGATGCTCATCGATAATGATGGTATTTCTCAACTCGTGCAATGCATTTGCCACAAAGAACTCGAAACAGACATTCAGCATTCACCAACAACAGTTTTTAAAGTTTTGTCGCAACTGAATCTGGATCGAAAGCTTTCAAAGGAGGCTAAAGAGCGTCTCAGGTTCGTTCCGATCAACGAGGAGGTAATCAAAGACATTGAACATCCATTACGAACATTTTGTGTGCCATACAAATCGCCTCCAGTGCGCTTCTTTAACTGGCTATTAGATCAGCGAAAGCAGAAATGCGTTGCCGAAAGAACAGTGAACGCAATAATGAGTCTTATGGCAAACAATAACCTGCAAATTGACGGTGAGAATCGCAGAAGGCAACAGAGATTGTTTTACGACGTGAGGAATATCGCCGCTCGGTTGTCGGATCCTGACTCTACACTTCGGGATTTGGCAAGGACGTTGCTTTATGAAGAAGCAGCATTGAGAAGCAACGGATCTCGAACAATCCCACCGGATTTCAATCAGAGAATCGAAGCTCGTACTCCAGATAACGTAGATAGAGATGAAATGCGTTTCGCAATTATAGATGAAGCCATATTTAAACTTCGACAGTTTCGTTTGCGCAATAATCAAAAAGTGGCAATTCTTCTCGCACTTCGGAGTGGAGAAATGAGCCACCGAGGAATCCTTGAACAAATCGCAACAGGCGAAGGCAAATCACTTATAATTACAAGTCTCGCGATCGCCTCGGTACTTGACGGAAAATCAGTGCATATAGTATCGAGCTCATCATCACTGGCAAAGCGCGACACAGAAGCGGAAAAGCCTCTTGGCTGTACTGACATCTATGCACTGTTTGGTATAACAGCCGGTCATATTTGCGTCGAAAACATCAGCGAAAGAAAGAAGGTTTACACGGACTGCGATGTGGTTTACGGCGACATAGCCAGCTTCCAGCGTGATTATCTTCTTGACGAATTCTATGACAAGAAGATTCGATGAACGCGCAAATTTGAAACGATCATCGTTGACGAAGTGGACTCGATGCTTCTAGACAAGGGCAACAACATGCTCTATCTCTCACACGAAATTCCCGAGCTCGAGTTTCTTCAAACTCTCTTCGTTTGCATTTGGCAAACGGTCTGCATGGTTATTGCCGAAAACTCTGCAGTGGTAAGCAAAGAAGACAAATCTACGCAGCCCAAAAGTGACGTAAGTGCAGTATTCAATACAGATACGATTGTTGCCAATCTTCGACGGCAAGTATTTCCCTCTGTTGAACTAGAAGATCTCGACGAGGAGCTTGGCATCAAAGATGCGGCAAAGTTTCTATTTACGTCAAAAATAATTGACGAAAAAGGCACGATTCAAGTCAAATCCAAAAACGAATGCGCCGAGAAACTCCGAAGATCCGAAAGCGAGAAGCAAATTGTCGACCGAATTGTATTCTTTATTGACCAAGCACTTCGCTCTGAACTCCTTCCTATTCCCGATCATCTCCGCGAGTTTGTCGATCAGCATCTCAAAGAGTTTGTCTTGAACGCAAAAACCGCCTACTTCATGCAAGAACGCAACGGTTATCAAGTTGACGCGTCGCATTCGGAAAGCTCAAAAACAACAGCGCGAGAGCTGAAAGTGATTATTGTTGAGCAGAGTACGGGCGTGGATCTCCTCGGCACACAGTGGAGTAACGGTCTTCATCAGTTCCTTCAACTGAAACACGGCCTTCGACTCACATCAATGAGTCTCAAAGCAGTCTTCATTTCCAACGTTTCGTTCATCGTTACGAATTACAAGCGCATCTACGGCTTTTCTGGCACCTTAGGAGCAGAAGCAGAACAAGTTCAGCTTCGGGATCTGTACAAAGTGAATTGTCTCAAGATCCCATCGTCTTTGCCAAGACAACTACATGAAGAAAGAAGTATAGTGGTGAACTCGCAAAGTAAGCATGCGGAAAATATCTATTTGAAAATCGTGGAAGCGCTGAAGAAACGCCGATCAATACTTGTGATTTGCGAAACGATCTTGCAAGTGGATGAGCTGAGTGAGGATGTAAAACGGCTCGCTGAGCAAAAATATCCGCGTGCTCATCCGCATCGCATGGCGTTTGAAACAATGATTCTGTATTGTCGCGATCACGATGATTTCACGTATGGAAATGGAAACAAAGAGCTCGAGTGCTGCAGAATTATCTTTGCTACAAATCTCGCTGGTCGTGGAACGGATATCAAGTTGGAGAAGGAACTTGTAGAAAATGGTGGCTTATATGTGATCGTAGCCTTCCTACCAAGCAACCTACGCATAGAAGAACAAGCATTCGGACGAGCGGCTCGTTGTGGTGAGCCTGGAACGGCGCAGCTCGTCCTTTATAACAAAGGCGAGTTGAACATCTCTTTGCTGAAAATGCAGAGAGACGCTACTGAAGCGAAACGAGTCCACACAATAACCAATTTCTATAACCGAAATATTCGCGTGGAGGAAAAATGTTTCCACGAATTTACAAAGATATTTGAAAAAGAGACGGCTGAGCTCGATGGGAAAGTGTTTAACGATGACGAGAAGCAGCTCTTGCAGCGCGATCTTCTCGATCGCTGGGCTTTGTGGTTGGACAAGGAAGCGCCGAGCTCTACGGAACTTGACGAAGAAGCTGGAAAGGCGCTTTTGAGATCGGCCGAACGTTTCTGTTCGACCCTCACGTTTCAAAGAGATGCAAATGACAACCGACGCCCATGCCAGCCATTAAATCGCTTACGCTGGGGCGTTCACGGCCTTGTTCGAAAAGATTTTGAGATTGCCGAACAAGATTTTGATTATGTCGCTAAAAGATTTCCGTTTTTTGCCCCCGATGCGCACTATTTCAAAGCATATATTGCCATCAAGGAAGACAGTGTGAGATCGGCGATTTCTGGCACAGAGGCTCTCGACGAGAAGATGCGTCAAGTGAAGAGCTGCTTCATCCCGGCCAAGCAAGCTTTTGAAAAGCGACTCCAACAGTGCTTCTACGATCGCGATATTATCAACCACTTTAAGAAAAACGAGCTTTACCGCAACTTTGTCATCGACATTTTCGACAAACAACAAATGGGTCTTGCTAGCATGTATCAGGCTTTCACTGCCGGAATCGACCGACTTCTTGGCACCCAGCTCAGTCACGAGGATTTTATGAGCAGTTTTGCTAAAGAGGAAATCGCTCTGGCTATCTTCAAGAAGTTTGGAGATACACAATTTTTTGAGGAACCATCCATCCGAAAACTGCGTTTCGCTCCAACATTTGAAAACGCCGATCTGTCTGGATTTGCCGCAGTCAACTGCCTGAGCATTGAAGTGACTCGTGCGAAACTAGAAATCATTCGCAAGAATAACAATGTTGAGACGGCAATTGCCACCGTCTTTCCTGTACCAACTCGCGAAGAATTTTGGAATGAACTGAAAGAACTCGGGTGTTTGGAGGGGGAATGTGAGCATGTCTTCGTGAACAAAGCGAAGCTCCTAACTCTGAACGGAAATGTTGTTAAGATTCTTCAGAAGCATTACATGCCGTCAGTATTAGCGGTTTTGGAGGGCCACATCTGGCTTCAATCGGTCAACCCTGAATTATTTCAAGAATGTAATGGTGAAGAACTTCGGCGATCTTTTTCCACGGTCTTTGATATTTTGGCATCACTGAAGGTTGTTGTGGTGACAAAATCGGCCAAGTTTAATCCGGCAGTGAATATCCTCCGGAATCCTGTTCCCGATACAACTCTTGTCGAGCATTTTCGATCAGTTATGGCGAGGAAGAATTCTTCTCCAAAATCGCCAGGGGACGACGCAATGGGAAGTGCTTGTCAAGTGGAAAATTTCTCTAACTTCAGCTTTATTACCGAGCAAGATCTGCTCGATGCGGGAATACCGCAGTTCGATTGCGATTACATCCTTGCAGACCTCGCATATTCAGGTGTGCTAGTAGTGGATTCGGGTAGAAAATTACGCCTGAAAGAAATCGATCTAACGAAAACAGGAATCCCGGGTGTTTATTTGTCACAGATCTATGAAATTTTCAAGCGACGATTTGCATTCGTTTTGGCCTATCGTGACCTTTTGGCTAGCTTGCAAAATAACGACGATCCGAGGATTTCCATGCCGTCCAAGCTGGACTCCCATGGGCAACTCTTTGACTTGGTTGAAATCGGTGTGCTGGAGACGTGTAACGTTAACTTGGATGGACTCAAAGGAGCACTGAAGAATGACGGCGTGTTTCGGGCAGTGCACCGATGGGTAGCAGAGGGCACGGAGAGTCGAAATGTGGAGTTCGTATTAAACACAACGTGCAAGAAATTCAACGCCGAAGTTAATGAATCCATGCGACAACTAACTGGAAAGATAACAAATAAATCAAAGCCATATGAAGAAGCAACTGCAAAAGCAGTTATCCAGGAAATTCTAAGAATCTTTACTGAGAGCAGTGGTTATCAGCAATTTGAGACAGCCGATGCTCAGCTCGTAGAATTGTCCACAAGGCTGACAGAGGTGGGCGTTCATCACATTTCAAGCTTGTATGCAAATTATGGACCGGGCCATATCATAGATGTTGTGGAGAAAAAATGGAGCACTAAGTCAATGCTCAAACTCGGCGGAGTATTGACATGTTCGTTGTGCCAGATGGCCACCGGTGGAGTACTTTTAATATGGTCGGCTGGCCTAGCTACTCCAATAGCATCGGGCATCATTAATGAAGGTGCTTTGTTTGCAATTTTCCTCCCTTTAAACATATTCTAACCTTAAAATTACAGGTGTTAGTGATCTGATCTACGTCTTTCAAGGTGCACTGTCTGGATATCCAGGTAGCTACAAGCAGCACAAGATCATGAGTGTCGCTTGCACGGCGGCATTTGCCGGGGCGGGAGCGTGGATGGCGCGTGGTCGAAAGGTCAATTCGATTGCATTAGGACTGCGAGGAAGCGGCGTCACCGTGAAAACAGCCGCTGGTTCAAGCGTCAACTTCGCGACGCTCTCGGGCCGACAGCTCATCGCCAACGTCGGAGGCAAGGCCGTTCTCAAGGAAGTTGGAAAGCAAGTTCTGCGACGTGTCTCTGGAGCTCTTCTCTCAGTAACAATCTATCATTCACTTCAATGGGTAAGTTTTACAAAGTTAATTTATAAAGTCGAGTGACTATTTCAACCCCTTCCTTTCCGTCTAATGCATATTTTTCTCACAGGCTCTCGAAAATTTTATTAAGAAGATTGTGAAAATAATTCGTGACTTGGTTATTGATTCGGTCGAAAGTATTTCGCTTCGAGATGAACTTCGCCGGATGCATTTGACCTTTGGATTTGAGCGTGGCACGGGCCTCGCGCACGAATGTTTTGATTATGTGGCGTGTAATGGCGGATTGGATGCTTTTGGCGAAGCATTGAATGAGGTTCTTTCCAAATGTCGTCCCTTTATCACTTCATTCATTAATGGAATAACTAGAAATTCGCCGGGTGGCAGTCATTTTCAAATCGCCGAGGTAAGAAAAGCATTTGCAAATTCATTTCCAACCTTTAGTTGGCGTTGACACATGGCGTTAGTGTCATCTTGGCCGCAAAACTCAAGAACGACTTAGAAATGAGAGTGAAGGCGATGATGAGTGATCTAGAAGCTCTCTTGAGACGCAAAACTGATGAATTTATTGAAATGCAAACAGCAGTTGCTCAAAACCAAAATTCTACCGACGGTCAGCCGGATGCTGATTATGAGGGAAAAATCACAGCACTCTTCAACGAATGGAGACAAAAAGTGGAGTTTACCGGCACGCCTGTTTAATGAATTTTCAGATGGGGGAGGGTCTAGATCGAATTATCGAGCATCGCTTGGTGAATCCCGCGTTAACAATCGCCACAGTTTGCGTGCAACAAGCGGTTGAGTCCGTAGCAGCAAAGGGCTATCGCCAATACAAAGAGAATGTCGACGTGAAGAAAATAGATCGTTTCAAGAAGGAATATGAAAAGGAAATAAACGATACCGAGGTTTGAAAATAGAATATTCTCCCACGAAAAATGCTATTGTCATTACGTTAATATTACGCCTTAATGGTCTGTTTTTTTGCAGATTGGTGAAAAGAAGGCGCGTGAGAATTTGGAAACAAAGCTTACAAAATTGATGCAGACGACACGAAGCCCAAGAGTTATGGCTCGTCTCATTGACAACGGAGTAAAAATCGAAGCTGGAGCAGCAGTCGCAGCCGCAGTTCTTCTCTCGAACAAGTTCAAGCAAAATGTCACTGTTACGATAACAACTGCCGAAGGCCAGATATTTACTCACCGTGTTGATGGCGAAAATCCAACAGAGAAAGTCATAGAAATCGACTTGAAGAACCAGCATTACACGGCAGCCGTGGAGCCAAAGAAAAGTGGAGAGTCGTTAGGAAACCCACGTCCAAATCCGTGCTTTTACGACTCGCTGTGCCATGCTGACTCACGGATGACAGACGCCTTTCCCACTGACTCTAGTCTTCGTGCCGCCCTCGCCGGTGTTATAGAGACTGACCCGCATTTTCGAGCACATGTTCAGGTAAGAATTGTGAATTGATCATGATGTTGTAATTTTAATGCGTTGTTGGTTTTATTGCATTGCACGATGCAATTTATTAATCTCCTAAATACATACATTGCAGGAAGGTTGGCAGTCGATAACAATTCAACGTGGACATATCGGAGGCGCTGCCAATCAAAAGAATGGCGTGAACGCTGCAGATATTCAAAGCTCGACAAATATTTCTGAAGTCGACAAAACGCTCATATCGACGGCTGATTGTGAGCGTGAAGTGCGAGAACTTGCTCATCTAACACCCGAGCTTGAAATTTCTCAAGCAGAATTCAACGCTGTTTTACGCGGAAGCAGACAAAATTACGATCAAGTTACATGGAGACTCAAGGAACTGGCAAAGAAGAGATTTCCTGTGGACGGTCGCATTCTAAAAGCAGGCGATATGGTTACAAGAAGCAAAAACCTTCTCAAAGCTCTAGAGAAATTCCGCAAAACCAAAGATGATCTGAATTTTTGTGCCCTAAAAGGACTCTTGTCAGAGAAACAAACACTGAAAAATGAAAACTCTGACTACGCAAGCGATGTTCATCAGCGTCTCTGTAATGCAATTCTCATGACGATAATAAGATTCATGGAGTCCCACGAGAAAAATGGCAGAGAGCGATCGTCAAGTTCTTTTGCCGCTTTTACTGTTGACGGCGAACAAAAAGACACTCAAACCATTTTTATTGCATACAGTTTCTATTCCAGCTCAAGTGGAAGCGCTTTATCAACGACGATTATTGATCGGATCAAAGGTGAACATGGAAAAAAATTGGCAGAATTCGGTATCAATGAAATAACCTTTGTGCGCCGCGATACGCGAGGGCTAGCAGGAGAAATCGCTGCTAAACTAAATCGTGCAGTCGGTAAGTTATCTGTTTAAGACCCAACTTTGGCTTGTTTTAGGGGATGAAGACCGTCGCATTGCTGAACGGAGCGTGCGAGCTGAGATGCTCGCCCATTTTGTTGCCCTTGACCGTCGCGCTACTCTACGCTCTCTTGCTGTCAGTTGCGCTGCTTGTAGTGATTGTCCTAATATTGATTCCGACGGGTCTTCCTTGGGAACGCCAGGTTTGCCAGCCGACCTCGGCTTGTCTGAAATTTTGTACAGAAATGTAACACCAAAATATGCTGTCTTCAGAACACATTAACTCTTCTGAATTGTACGTTTTTTACGTTTAATAAGATTGTTGTCGTTACTGTGATGCTGCGCTTCTTTGCTCCCCCCCCCCCTTAGACCGAACGGTAATGGGAAGTACTGTAGACTCCCTTTGGAGAGTATTTTATTTTGGAAAACAAGATTTTGTGCGTTCTTTAGAGCTGGTATTTGAGAGAAGTGATTTTGTGTTTGTCAAAGGAAGATCGTAAGCATGTTTCAATAAAGATGATCACATTCACTAGGTCACCACTTCATTAGAGATTTGCCCAGATTTGAGTGAAAATGGAAGGTTGGAGAAAGAGAGTTCTAATAGTGAGGAAGGGGATCTGCAGAGTGTGTCGTCATCGTCGAGCAGCAACAATAAACAATTGAGAGAGAAATGACCCGGTGATAGTTTACCTGGAGGGGCGCGCTGTTTAGATCGACTGCCACTGTCCAGTCACCACAGGGCTCTCATCCCAGGTCATGGACTGGGCTGTCCGACTTCTCTCTCTTTTACTTGTCCTCTCAGCACTTGGATCAAGTGATCAAGATGACTACGAGGACTTGCAGATCTTCGACGAGACCGAGCCCAGGTCTTCTTCTTCTTCTCCTTTTGAAATGTTTCAGGTCTCGACTTGTAATGATCAATGGTCACATGTATTTCCATGCGGGTCGTGACAAGAACATCACCTTTCGCACCTCGGGCACCGGTTCAATCTTCGTAGCAAATACGGACGTGTCACAGCTTCCTTCTCTGGTACGGGGTGTTGATTTGGGGAAAGGGAAAGAGGCCGTTGGAGGCAAGTCTTTATCTTGTGTCTAACTAATAGGAACTGCTTTGCAGGCGAAATTCTCGGAGCTCAAATCTCTAGTCGAATCACAGAAAGGGCAGATCAAATTACTCACAGCTCGTCTGCAGTTCTCCCTCAAAGCACAAAGCACTCTCATAAACGCCTTCAAGAACTTTGTCGGAGAAGTAAGAGGGCTTGGCTGCAAAAAACGCGTTCAGATGAAAAATGTTTCAAATGAAGTGCAGACTCTGAGGACGTGGAAGAACACCGAAAGCGTCTTCAGTCTACGAATACGCAAGTGAGTCTAATGAAGAGAGAAAGAAGTCTTGAGGACTCTGGCACGATTGATAAAACAGCTGAAGGAGGAGAGGAATCTCCTGCTTGAAGACGCTTGTGCTAAAAAGCCGTGCACCAATGGGGCGACCTGCATCCCGAGAGTGGGCAAGAAGTTCTTCTGTCTATGTCCTGAACACTTCTCTGTGAGTCATCAAGGTGGACAAAAAGAAGGGAGAGTGCAGGGAGATCGCTGTGAGAAGGACGTCGACGAGTGTGCCGTCTTCATCAATTCGACGAACGGCTGTCAGAACGGCGGTCGATGCGAGAACTTCCATGGAGGCTTTCGGTATGGCCTTGCTTTGAAGAAGGGAAAGGATTATGTTGCAGGTGTCACTGCCCTCAAGGTTTCCATGGTCCTTTGTGTCAATCAAAGTCAAGCAAATGCGCCGAAGATCAAACTCTTTGTGGTTCGAATGGACATTGCTTGGATCTTGCTCAACCTGTGGACGGAGTGCGTTTCCCTCTTGCAGAACAGAATCCTTTCAGGCGGCGTACAAATGTCTCTGTGAATGGGGATTCCGAGTGGGCGGCGATCCGGGCAACCCGGCGTGCGAGGACGTCGACGAATGCGCGTCGAGTCCCTGTCATCCAGGCGTGGATTGTATCAACTTGCCCGGCAGCTTCAAATGCGCTGGCTGTCCACCGGGCTTCGCTGGAAATGGCCAGAACTGCGTGGATGTGGACGAGTGCACGCAGGGACCTCCTCCCTGTTCTCTCTCACCCCCCGTTGCTTGCATCAACACGGCTGGATCATTCCGTTGTGATGACTGTCCTCCCGGTCAGTCTCTCCTCTCTCCGCACCTTTCAGGCTACACGGGCGACGGCGTTCGGTGTTCAAGGAGTCGACCCTGTGAGAAGAAGCCCTGCGATGATCTTGCCCGGTGTGTTGAGGACTTTTCCAGCGAGTCACTGTCCCTCGGTGGCTTTCGCTGCGAGTGTCCCGAAGGCTTCGGTGGCACTGGCGTTGGAGCGACGGGCTGTCTCCCACTCAACAACTCGCTCTGTTTACGAAGCAACTGTCTGAATGGAGGAAAATGCCAGGTTCGTGGGTGAGGTCAAGCGACGTTGCAGGCATTGACGGACACGGAATATCGATGCAACTGTGCTTGGGGCTTCTCGGGTGCCCGATGCGAGAAGCCCTCTCGTTGCCTGTCTTCTCCCTGTGAGAATGGAATTTGTGTGCCGGGTGACGGCGACACTTTCCACTGCGAATGTGATGCGGGCTTCTACGGCGACCTCTGCGAGTTCCAAGAAGACTCCTGTGGCTCGCATCTTCGCAATGAGACAGGAGAATTCTCCTTCCCCGACGATCTCACCTCGCCTCCAACGGGCGCCATCTGTGATATCAACATCGCTGGTTTTGATTCCACTAGGGTGAGTGGCTTGTGGAGAAGGAGGGCTTGTTTCAGTCGGTAGAGCTGCAGTTCAAGTCCTTCTCGGGCATGTCGGGTGGGGATGGAGCCACAGACTGCAAGAAGACCGACGCGAATGTGACTGTCTTTGATGGAGACTCTGATGACAGCCCCGTCGTGGCCACCTTCTGCGGGGAGAACAGCTCGCCTACTGTAAGTCTTGGCTTGAAGAGAGAGAAAGGAAAACAGGCGCCTCTGCTCTTCCACTGGATTCCCTTCACATCAAGTCGAATTCGAATCCGCAAAATGGGAAAGAATGGACGCTTCTCCTTTCGTTGGAAGATCTCCAAGAAACGTTTGTCTGAATGAGGAGGAGGGTCGAGAGAGTTTAGGTTGCGTAACCAGACGAAGTGATGCTCAGGGCGAGTTGCCACTTCGTCCTTTCCACCTCAACGATGCTTGTCAGTTCTACCTCTCGGCGCCAGCAGATAAGCACATTCAACTCACATTGCCGCCCTTCTCTCTGCCTTCGGGATTCGAAAGAAACTGCTCCCTCAACACTCTTGAGGTCTTCGTACTTTCCTCCTTCGACTTCTTAGATCGTCGATGGCTTCTCTCCTCGAATCTCGCAGAGGATCGGCAGCATCTGCGAGAGTTCAAATGAGACGCAGACCTTCCGCTCGACGGGCCCCTATCTCTCCGTCTTCTTCCGTACCTTCCTCCTTGACTACAGCGATGGTTTTGTGCCTTTTATGAACAAAGAGTTATAGATTCTACACCAAGTCCAGCCAAGGCAAAGGAGTATCAGGGCTTTGTGATGAGCTACGAGCAAGTTGAACGTGAGATCTCTTCCCCGTTTACTTTCTTTCGTCTTTCAGCAACGGTCCAATGTGGAGGGACGCTTTTGGCTGATGAGAAAGGTGTCCTCAAAGGAACGATAGAATCTCCGAACTACGGTAGTCACTACTTCCACGATCTCCTCTGCACATGGATCCTCGATGCCTCTTTCGCCAATGCCACTACCGATCATATCATCAAGGTGTTGTCTTGGAGACTTTCGAGAAAAGAAGTTCAGTTCGAAGTGGAGAACGTGGATATTCCTTCACGCATGCGAAGTCTTCGCTTCCGACCGCCTCTTATGGGCGAGCCATATGTTCGTTCTTCATCGAGTACTAAGAGTCTTCAGGGAGAACTGAAAGACCGACGACGCCGGAAGAAGGCCATGTTCATTGGCGGTCTTCACTCGATGTCACGGCCAATGAATCGCGTCGATGCTCTCGAGTCACTCCTCGGTCGACCCTGTCAAGACGACTATTTGGAGATCTTCGACGGCGCCACCTCGGAACGAAGTCTTGCGAGGATGTGCAATGGACGTGTTCCCATGCAGCCAGTGCTCACCTCGTCGACGAGTGCCCGTGTTGTCTTCAAAACGGATCACGCGAACAACGGCGATGGATTCCGACTCAACTACGAGTCTTGTGAGAGTTCTCTTTGAGAGAAGAGGGTCTAGTCTGCGAGAAGCATTACACGGCGAGGAACGGGACTGTTCAGTCGAGCAACTACCCCAAGGCGAGCGCCTTCCCCTTCAAGTGCACTTACATCATCGAGGTCTCCTTTTCGTCTTCTTGAGAAGCTTTCCCTCAGACGGACAAGGCCCATGCCATTCGGCTTCGCTTCAATGTGATTGGGGTGACAGCGCCACCTCCTCGCTGCTTCTATAACTTGGATGGCGCGAGTGACGTCGAGGACTACATCGAGGTATTTCACCTTTTGCTCTTGGTAAGCTCTTCAGTTCTCTGGTGGCCATCCCGATCACGTGCAAGTGAATCGCCGCTACATCTGTGCTCGTTACCCGTTCACAGAAGGAGGAGAGATCACGGTCTCGGGCACTCGTCCTTTGAAGGTGATCTACTCCACTACGGGAGACACCAAAAACACGGGCTTCCTTCTCAGCTATGAGACGGTGGATGTGGGTGAGTCAAGGGTGAGAGAGAACGACGTGTCTCAGGTTGTGGAGGAACTTTCACTTCACAGAACGGCGTCCTCAAGAGTCCGAACTACCCTGAGAAATACCCGCAGCACATGTTCTGTATCTATCAAATCTCTGTGAATTGGTCGAGAAGGATTCGCCTTACTTTCGATGCCTTCGACTTGGAGGTCGTGTCAAACAACTTCAACTGCACTTTTGACCATGTCTCCATTTATGATCGATACACCTCAGAAGAAGATCACGGAGAACTACTTGGAAGGTGTTCCTCTTCTTCTCTTTCAAACAAGGAGAGTCTTCAGATTCTGCGGCTCAATGCAGCCTCCACCAATTCTTTCGCCTCGCTTCTCCATGGTTGTCGTCTTTGTCAGCGATCGCTCCATCAGCAACACCGGCTTCCAAGCCCGCTACGAGGCGGTGGACGCGCGCGAGGACTGTGATCGAACCTTCACCGCTCCTCAAAGCAATATCGTCATCGATGGAAAACTGCTGCACACGGTGTCATGCGATGTGCACATCGCCCTTCTCACCTCGCATCGAATCCTTCTTCGTCTTGAGAACGCCACTCTGCCTTGTACCACGGCACAGCTTCTCATCAAGTGAGTGAAATGAAATGGATATGACGATGACAGGAACGGAGTGAGCGACCAGTCGCCTGGATTCCCAGCCCTTGGAAGTGATTCGGAGTTCTGTGATGGTCGATGGCTGGGTGAACTTCGCTCTCACAGCAATCGTGTCTTCATGAGACTTCGAACTGTGGATGCCAACAAGGTCTTCCTCAACATCTCCTATCAACAAATCGATGCCGGTCCTCTCTTCTATCCTCGTTCTCAATTCTTCAGGTTGTGGAGGAAGTGTGTCGGGTTTGAGTGGAAGCATCGCCTCCCCACAGTATCCACTCAAAGCAGCGCGCACTCTCGACTGCGAGTGGAATATTGCAGTGGCTCAAGGTTGGCTTCCTTAGCTCCTCAGCATTATCCTCGACGAGATGTCAGGCAATCGAGTTCGTCTCTCCTTCACGCACATCGATGACTTGAAGTCAGCCGATGACTCCGGTTTTTGCACCAAATTTGCTGCCAACTACATTGATGTACTTCTTTGTTAGAGGAAAAGTCTCTCTTCCAGGTGGCAGAAGGAGAGCACACAAGCGGGCGCCTTCTTCGTCGTTATTGCAAGAAGGAAGTCGGCTCAACGCCAATTCTCTCCGATGGCCATCACTTGTCTGTTCGATACAGACAGCATGGAGGTCATCAGTTCGGCACCTTCTTCGGCTTCCTCGCTTACTACACCACGGGTACTGTTTCTCCCTCCTTCATAGAAGGGCTATTAGTTTGCGAGAATGTTGAGTTGCGAGGAGCGACTGGCTCAGTTCAAAGCCCTGGCTTCCCCGACTTGGTGCCCGACGACAGCGAGAGATTCTGCTCGTGGACCATCATTGTGCCACCTGGAAACCGAATACTCCTCGACTTCCATCATTTCGTCATGCAGAAATCTTCACGAGACAGAGCTTACAACCCCGAGTGTCACTCCAATTATATCGAAGTCTGACTCCTTCTCCTTCTCATCTTTTTAGTTCACACCAGCCGAAGTTGCCGAGGCGGAGATTTCGAAGTTCCAGACCGGAGTCAATGTGACAAACCAAGTGTCACGTCTTTGTGAAGTTCGTGGCACGCCTCGAAGTCTCAAGAGTTCGGGCGAGATTCTGCACATCAAGTTCGCAAGCAAAGCTGCGGCAGCGAATCACTTTTGGTTCTCGTGGAGTGTCATTGGTCAGTTCTTTCTTTACTTTGACAACGAGACAAAGCGCAGGTTGTGTGGCGGATCTCTTGGCGCCGACACTGATTCGAGTCTCAACGAGGGACCTCAAGGCGGACAGCGATGTCTATGAATGCGCCTGGAAGATCCGAGCTCCTCTTGGAAGGTCTTGCTTCTTGATAAACAACACTTATGTACGTACCTTTTTCCAGAAGAATTTCGTTCTTCGTTCAAAGCATGTCGATCTTCAAAGAGGAAATTGAGTCAGACTGTCATGATGATGAGGAGCGCTTTGGAGGTCTTGGAGTGAGTCTCGGGTCTTCTCTTATAATTGTCTACCTTTCACAGTTCTACTCGGGCACTTCCAACGAGACGGGCCTGGCACAGGCATTGTGGTGTACTCAGAAAGTCAACACAACCTTCACCTCCCACACGAACGAGCTCTTTGTTCGCTTCAAGGTGAAGCTTAAAAAAAGACTAATGAGTTGTAGGTCGCCGCGAAGTACGCGAAGGGAGATGCCGAGGGAGTCTTCTTTGTCGCAAATGTCACCTTCGTTGAACCAGAAAGAGGAGATGAATGCGGTGCGATCATCGACGGTTCGTTTTGTTTTTCTAAGCCAGGAATGTCTTGCAGTGCCTCAAGATCACTCGCTGACTCTTCACTCTCCTAACTATCCGAATGCCTATCCAAGAGTTTGTACCCGAGAATTCTTATTGAAAACGCTTCTTAGGCTGTGGAATGTGAATGGCTTCTACGAACTCCACTCGGCCACCACCTCGAGATGACTCTTTCAGAGTATTCGACTCCAAACTCGCATCCTCGAAGAAACCTTCGGAAATGGAGCGGCAATCTCCTTTCAAACCTCACGTGAGCCCATCTTTCTCGATCGAAAGTGGAAAGCGTGCAGATGCCAAGACCCGTTGCCCTTCATCGAGGGCGCCATCACTTTCTACAACGGCAACAGCACTACCTCAACAAAGTTGGAAAGAATCTGCCAGGACATCGAGAAGCCACTTGTCGTCAAGCCCACTTCAAGCGAGGCTTGTCTTTGCCTTGATGAAAGAACTTTCGCAGGTGCTCGTTGTATTCCAAGGAGCCCCATATGACAGAACACATGCTAGTGGAGAGGGAACGGAGAAGAAGATCGGCTTCTCTCTCAAGGTGGGAAGAGGGAGAAGGAGAGGAGTTGTAGGTGGAAGCCGTTTGTGGTGGAATCTTCACGGTGGCCGACGAGGACAAGACCGTGACCTTGCACGACTTCCGTGATCAAGAGTGCAACATTACATTCGTTAGACCTCCTGATAGCAGTTCGTCTTTTCCTCTTTCATTGAACGAAGTTGTAGATGAGGAGGGAGACGGCGTCTATGTGAAATTGCTTGAGGCGAAGAAGGCCCTCTACGATCAGACAACATCCAATGTTCGACAGACCAATGTCGAGTTCTACGAAGACAATCTCCTTGGGTTTGAGCTCTCTTCTTTAGTAGAACGCTTTCAGAGAGCAACTCTTCCTCACTCCTGGCGCCCCGATGAGTCTTCAGAACGTGGACAAGGACATGCGAGTGGAGTTCCGTGGTAGCAATGATGTGATGGTGCGCGTTCGAGGCGCGGCCACCGCATCGGTCCGACTCGTGCTGCTCTATTCCAGCAGGAAACTTGGTTTGAAGTGGTGAAAGGCATTGATTGTTGAAGCTTGTGGTGGCGAGCTGACTCATTTGCGAGGACGAGTGGAGGTGCCAGTGCTCGATGATGAAATGGAATGCGTCTGGACCATCGACAACAAGCCAGGCAACCCTGTCGAAGTGACCATCGGGTTCCTCTCCTTCTCTCTCACCTAACGGGCTATTTAGATCACTGTCAGTTGCAAAGAGCGACAATTGCGCCGAGTCCTATGTCGAAATCCGAAGGAACAATATCAGCGGCGAGGTTCTGCATAGAATCTGCGAACAACCAGCCACGAAACTGACCGTCAAGGTTGCCTTTTTATGCCTTACTTTCAAAGAGATTGGCAGGATGAGAAACTATGGATCAAACTACGACGAATTGAGACGAGTTCATCTGAAACGGGAGATGAGAGCGAGGACGAAGAGGAAGACGAAGGCGCGACGAAGGAGCAGGCCACTCAGACGACGCCTCTCGCTCTCACTTTCAACTTTAGAAAATGTGGGTTGTTCGAAGTCTTCTTAAAGAAGACAAAATGGAGTTTAGTAAGTGGTGGTCTGACAACTTCGAGAGTCATCGAATCTTCTGATGTCTCTACCTTGGCCACGGTCGCCACGGTGAGCTCTCCTTCTTCTGACTAGAAGCCTTCCTTTTTCTTTTGTTCATAAATGAAACGGTCTTCTTGCAGACGCAACGCTGGAAGATCTCAGCGAACGAATCACAATCGATTCTCGTTCACTTCGAGAGTCTCAGCGTGCCCGAAGACTCGGATCCTCGAGAGTCAAACAGTCTCTATGGACTTTATGTGAGTGCTGTATCTTGAAGTCAGCTCATTGCAGTTCTTCGACGGTCACTGTCCCGAATGCACCCTCCTTGAGCGTCGTGCTGGCTGGATTGCACCTGGAGGTTTCCTGCCAGTCTCCTCTTGACAATTTTTAGATGCCCGCTTTGATGTATCCGACATGACGATCGAATTCCGTTCTCCACACGGCTCCTCCTTCCGTCTTTCCTGGCAGCCCATTGTGCGTCCCTCAAACACGACCAATGTTGCCAAGACGAACGAAGCCAGTCAGCCTTTCTTCTTCTCCTTGAACTCTTTTCAGCTGAATTCAACTGCGGCGGTACCCTCACCGCCTCGTGGCAGCCCCAGTTCTTCACCAATCCGAAGAGAACAGACGGCGTTGCTACAGGCTACGACTCGAATTTGAACTGTCGATGGATCATCGAGAGACCACTCTTCACTGGTGTCTCTATAAAGGCTTGCCTTGATTAACGAGAAAAGAGGCTCTAGATTCTGTCTCTCGACCTGGAAGAACACACAGATTGCCGCTTTGACTACATCGTTATCATGTCCGAGAAGGAGGCGACGCCAACTCGCAATACGTTTGTCTCGTCTCATCGGTCTTTCTTATGTATTGTTTTCAGGGACTTTAAGAACGCGGTTCGCCTCTGTCAAAAGACGAGCCCTCCCAAGTTCGAGTTCAGCTATAACAAGTTCGTCTCGATCTATTTCGTCACTGACCGGACACGATATGGCAATGGCTTCAACATCGAGTACAAACTGAGTGAGTCTTGGTCTCTTTTCGAAGTTCTTCTCATGTCAGCTTGCCAAGCCTTCGAGTATGTGCCGACCTCGTTCGGTCTTCTCAACCACGCCCTTGTCTCACCGAATTATCCACATGCCTACGAGGCGTCTCTCTCCTGTCAGTGGTCCGTCGTCCTCGAGTCGAATCGCCGTGTGAGAGTGACGGTCGAGGACATCGACTTGGAGACGAGCCACGAGTGCAAGAAGGACTTCCTTCTCATCGTTCGTCTTTCCTCTTTTCAAGTCGGTTTTAGAATTCTCGCCCGATCTTCTCGAATGAACTCGCCCGCAAGACCGAGTCCTCCTCACGACTCTGCGGCAATGACAAGGGCGAACCAGTGGAGATTCCTGCCGGGCGAGCTTTTATTCGATTTGTTTCCGACGAATCTCCCAACACTGCCAGGGTTAGTCGAACAGTCTTCGTCCAAAGTGTCAGGGCTTCAAAATCCGCCTCACCGAGGTGATGGAGGACTGCTCGGCAAGTCTTCACATCGACGACTCCAATCCTTCAGGAAGCCTTTCTTCCCCACTTTGGCCAAAGAGTTGAGACCTCCTTCCCTTCACAATGTTCAGTGTCCCCCAACTCCCTCGATTGTGCTTGGCTGCTGAAGGCACCAAACGGACGCCGTCTCCACTTCACCGTCGACCCTCATTCTTTCAGTCTGCAGCCATCTCTTGAAGTGGCGTGAGTCCGATCTCTTCATAAGGGAATTTTCAGTTGCAACGAGGACTTCCTCGAAATTCGCGATGGCCCCACCCAGCGTTCTCCCCTTGTGGGACGCTTCTGTGGACAGCAGGCACCGAGCACGGTCGCCAGTTCGGGCTCCTTCCTCTTCGTTCGCTATGTGACGGACTCCTTCTCACAGTCCAACGGCTTCACGGCAACTTACGAGCTTGCACGATGTGGAGGGTCTCTTGTACTGCAACAAGGACGCAACTCTTCCCTAACCTCTCCAAACTTCCCCGAACCATTTCCGAGTGTTGCCGATTGTGACTGGATCGTCAAGGCTCCACAAGGACACTTCGTCGAAGCAAGGTTTTCCTTTTTCTGAAATGATTTCCTTCTAGAGTTGACCACATCTACGTGAACTGGCAGAAGAACTGCACCATCGATAGTCTTTCCATTCTCGATGGAGTCGGCGAAAATGGTTTCGTTGCGCCACTCGCTAAGAGTTTTTAGCAAGTCTTCTTCTTCCACCAACGTGTCAAACGGATTCTCTCTTGGCCTCTGAGGGAGCAGGCTGGATGCGCAGTTCAAGCGACTCTCTCAAGGTCCTTTTCAAGGCTAACAACTCCGCCTCGCGTCTGTCGCGGGTCTTCTGTCGAAAGCGAAAGTGCGGCTTCGAGATCGAACTCGCCGCATCGAAGATCTGTGAGTTGGCCTTTGGATCTAGGTGCAGGAAGAGGTTTGAGCTTGTGGAGGATTGATAAACGATGCTGAGGGCCTCATCTACCCTCCCGGCTACCCGAATCGCCTCTTCCCGAATGTGCAATGTGAATGGACCTTCGAGGCGGGCATCGGCTCTCGCTATGTCCTCGACTTCGAGTTCCTTGGTGATGATGTGAGTCTTTCGAGAATGACATAGGATCTAAATTTCAAGGGCTTCTATCAACAACGCTATAATGGCTATAGCCAGACACCTCTCAAGTGCAACGGAGACATAAATGTATGAGGAAAGTCTTCTGACTGATCTTTCTGAATAGATCTACAATGGCCGCAACAACTTCTACGAAACGATCTATCGTCACAGCCGAGGCTTCTGCATCAATGAGACGAGCTTTGTGTCCGCTTCGGATCTGGTGACGGTTGTCTACTCGGACCTTGCAGCGAGGATGGATCGACGATTCATGCAGCAATTCGACCAAGACGATCTCTACAAACCCTTCCACATCAAATATCGAAAGGTTCCTCTTCTCTGCTCGATGCTCAAAGACTTATGCTCAGGTGGACGACGCTTATGACGAGTTCGGCTGTTCGAAACATGTGCAGAAGAACACGAGCCTCCTCATCGGTCTCAACGCGACGAGTCTGCCGACGGTGGCAGTACGAGATTCTTGTGAGATTTCATTGAAAGTGTTGCAAAGGGAATTCAGACTTCTGCCACGTTCTCATTCGCCGGCCGCCGTCGATGGGCACGACGGCCCTCGTCTTCCATAATGCGACCGGCCATCAGGGAGACAACTCAGATTCGTGCGGCGACTTCGGCTCCTTCGTGCAGCTCTCCTCGGTGGTCGACGTGCCGGCGGTAGTGAATGAGCGCTTCTGCAACAAGACTCTTCGAATGAGTCTCCCGAAAGACATCGTCACGAGGCTCTTCGCGAACTCTGAGCTAGAGTTGCAAGCTGTGTTGCCCTTCTTCGTTGAGGCACCGCATACCTTCTCCTTCCGACTCAATGTCACTTTCTATCGTGAGTCTTCATCTTTAAAGAGAAGAGAGTCTTCAGCGTGTGGTGGTTACATCACGGGACCGAACACGGGCACAGTGACGAGTCCTGGTTTTGGTCGCCCCACATACGAACCGAACACCAAGTGCATCTGGGTCCTGCAGGCTCCTGAAGGATTCGTCGTCAAGGTGAGATTTTATTCGAAGGTTTTTTAAGCGTCAAAAAGCTGTGACGGTAACGTTGAAAAATCCAGAGCCGAGAAAGAACTGTGAGGAAAGGAGAAGTTGCAGATCAACATCACTGACATGGATATCGAGCACGACAGCGAGTGTCTGCGAGACTCTCTCATTGTCGGCGAGGGCACCGACAACAACATCGTCCGTCGCTATTGCTACCAGGAGGACTCGGCCTGGCCTTTGCCTGACAGATTCCGAGTTCGTCCTTCTCTTCCCTTTATCTCTTCTTATCTCTACAGGAGACAAAATCTCGAAGCAACGCCTTGACCTTGTCGTGGATCACAGATGGCTTGACTCAACGACGCGGCTTCCGTCTTGACTACTACTTCATGCCTGCAGACAGCAGTTGAACTCATTTTCTTGTCCTTTGAAGACGGACGAATTGCAGATTGTGGATTCACGATGAACGCGGAGAGCGGCGATGTCTCTCTTTTGGACTACTCGAACAACCTCGAATGCATCTGGGACATCTCGGTGCCCATCGGCTATCACATCCAGCTCGATTTCAATATCTTCGACATTGAAACAAGCGAGAAATGCGATAAGGACTTCCTCAAGGTATTATTCTTTGCTGTCAAAGAAACACTTGCAGATCTCCCAAGAGCACGAGTCTCGTGACTGGGCTCCAGTTGGAGGCTACTACTTCATGTTCGCTGAAGAAGAACCCTCGGCTCCTCTTTGTGGAATCAACTTGCCAGCGCCGTTCAGATCTGAAAGCAATCGAATTCGCTTGAATTTCACGTCTGATGATGCCGTTACGGGCAAGGGATTCGCTGCTCGTTGGTCTGCTCGTAAGTCTTCCTTTGAAAAGAGAGAAGAAGAGCAGAATGCGGCACGATCTTCCGTCTCAGCCACGGCGTCGTAACCTCACCACACTATCCGTCGTCTTATCCGAATGTAGACAAGACCTGCGAGTACCTCATCGATCCCGAGACCGAGACCGGCGCCCAGCCCATTGTCGTCATCAAACTCCTTGATATCAATCTCGATGATTCGAACTGTTTCTTTTGCTCTTCTTTCCATAACAACAAGTTTTAGTGGCCTGGAATCGAAAGCCGTGCGCATCGGACTATGTTGAGGTGATCGATGTGACCAGAAAGAGAACGATCTTCACTTATTGCGGACAGAAGGAGACGCCTGCTGCAACGCCGATCTCTCTCAAGGTGCTTTCCTCCTTCTCCCTCTATCCAGAAAACAGGGACCAATCGGCATTCGCTTCGTTTCCAACGAGTCCACGTTCATTGGCAATGTGAAGCAGAAGGCCTTCCGTGGCTTTAAGTTCTCTTACGCCCTCGCTGATTGTGGAGGCGATCTGGATTTGGGCAAGGATAACGCCAAGCTCTCCGCTCTTATCACCTCTCCGGTATTCGTTCCACTATAATTTTTTCACTGTCGAGTCTAGTCCTTCCCTCTTCCATACCATCACAGCCTGGACTGTCTCTGGAAGATCACGGCGCCCGAAGATCGAATTCTCACTGTCAAGTCTCTATCCTTCCTCTTCCTTGTTCATTTAGACAGAATCTCGAAATTCGAAGTGGAAGAGAGTGCGGAGTGCGACGTGGACTATCTCGCTCTCTATGAAGGGCATCCAAATGACACGAAACCATTCAGTGGCCGTCTTTGTGGAAACAGGATTCCTTCACAGCAGTTCACCACCGCAAACAGCACGCTATTTCTTCGATTCGTAACGGATACTTCTCTCGCTGGTGGAGGCTTCTCGCTAGTCGTCACGGCCACTCTCAGTCTGTCTCTTTTCCCCTCACTCTCCTTTAACAGGCCCGCAATTCGGCTGTGGCGGCAACTTGGAAGCGACGACGGATTGGGCCGAATTGACTCCGCCACGAGACTCAGGAGGTCTCTATTTCCCCGAGTTGCGTTGTGGCTGGACCATCAAGGCCAAGTCCGAGCAGAAAATTGAGCTGATGCTCGAGGAGCTGGAGACCGAAGAGCCACCGGCGACTGTTGACACGGGGAGAGATAGGAAGTGCTTCGACTATCTTACGGTCTATGACGGCTACAAGAGCTTCTCCCCCGTCATAGCGGATGATATCTGCAAGCGAGCAGGCATCACACTCCCTCTCACTCTTCACTCGTCTCATCGTGTTGTCTATGTCTACTTCCATTCGGATCTTGACGGAGCTGGTACTGGCTTCAGGTTGAAATACCGCGCCGCAGACGGTGAGCTTGTTTTAAACGAAGTGAACGAGTTTCAGCGGAATGCGGTGGCTGGAAAACAGTGTCGCCCGGCAACAGGGGCGAGATTGTTTATGAAAGTTCCTTCGGTGAGTACTTTCTTCTTCCATCTTCATGTTTCAGGAAACCCTGCCCCCGGTCAGACTCATCAGCGTTGTCAGTGGGTGTTGCGCACAACTCAACAGGCACCAATTCAAATCCGATTCCGGTACTTCTCCCTCTTTCTCCCTCAATTCTTCTTAAAGAAAGTTCTCGTTCCCATCTCCAGCTGGCGACTGCTCCGATGTCTTCGTTGAACTTCGTGATGTGGGCCTAGTGACACAATGCCAACATCCAGCGTGTGCAAAGGCCGCTCATGATCGAGAGATTGTTCGAAGTTGTGGCACTTCCAAGCCTTTCTATGTCTCCAACACTCTTGCTGTCCAGGTAGAACTTTCGCTAAAAGACATCACTTCTCAGATCACAACGACGGCTCTCGTCTCGGCAACTGAAAGAACGGAATTCACCTTGGAGTATGAACTTCTCGATTGTAAGAAATTTAAAGTTTCACATAAGAGGAGTTTAGCATGTAATCGAACGGTGGATGGAATAGAATTTCCAACAGGAAGACTTACAAGTCCCAACTTCCCCAATCCTTACAATATGAACTCGTCGTGCAGCACCAAGATCCAAGTGGCCAGTAACAAGACCGTCTTCCTTGTCTTCAAGAGGTTCTCTCTAGTCCTCGTCTTTACTTCGGAGTTCAGTTTCAACCTCGAACCGGGTCAGCATCCACACTTCCGTCAACAATGGCCCGGCAGACGCCTCGCCAGTCGCTATTGGAATCGTCATTTCAGCTACGGTTCATGCTTGTTTGATTACGTGGAGGTAATAGTCTCTTTCTAGCTCAAAGACTGATTCAGATCGACGACCCCTCCTCGGACACGAACGCGACTCGCCACTGTGGCGGCGTCCTTCCCCCTTCCTTCATGTCAAAGGGCAGCGTAGTCGAGATCTTGTTCAGAAGCGACGAGTCCCTTGTCACTGAGGGCTTCGACCTCTCTTACTACGCCGCTGAGACTCTCGAGAACGGTCTTTTACTCCCAGTTTATCCTCGACAAGCGTGTTTACAGGCAACCTCATTCAATTTGCGCCTATCATGGAACGTTCAGGCGCCGTGACCAACGTGGGATATCCTGGCTACACTGCAAGGCAACGGCAAAAGTTTGTCCTTCTCTTCTTGTCTCTTGAGTAAGCATTGTAGATGGACAATTCAACCTCCAACTGGAATGAACTGCGAGGTGAAGTTCGTCGTCGTCGACATCGGCCTCAAGGAAGTGGAGAGACTCGAGGACTGCTCTGCCAGTATGTTTTCACTCCTAAAAAGAAAGGCTTATTTGCAGCGGAGTACATATCTATTGAAGCCCTGCCTCCAGAGGAAGACGACACGCCGACACCCCCACAGCGAGCGAATGCCTGCTCAGTGAAGAAGACGAAGACGGAGTTGCCGTGGTCCATGTCCCTCAAGGCGGGTCGCTACTTCCAGCTCGAATTCGTCTCCGATGACGACTCTTCCAATGATGGCAAGGGATTCCGCATCGAGTGGACTTGCCAAGATGCTCATGGTCCAACATAAATTTCATCGCTCTGTTTCATAAATATCTCTTCTAGTAACTGGCTTGAACTGTAAAAGGCTGTTTCAAAAGGAGGTGAAGGAACGATCTTGAAAACAGTTTGCACACGGTCGAGTCTTGCTGTTCAAGTGTCGTCCTTATTATGTCCCAATAAGGATTCTGTGAATGACAAGACATCAAGAAACCGTGCTTCTGACAAACTTTATCGAATTACATAAGGTTCTTAAGGAACGAATCAGAAGGTTGAAAGGGACATGCTACGCAAATGAACAAAAGATAGGGAAAAAAGCGTCATTCAGATTGAAACTTGGCGTAGTGAAGTTTCACATTTTTTATTAAGGCTTGTTCTTCATCAGAGTCCAGGCGCGTTGAGCTAGAAGTTGGCGTTGCGGCGTCGTGTTCCGGACATGCACGACAACGCGCTCGACTGACCGCCAATGCGTGAATCGTGGAGCTCTGTTCCAAGGCTACATAATGGGCGAGTATCTCAGCCGGCACGTAGTGCTCAACCGCTTGATGATCCTCAGCAGCTAAAATTGGACCTCACGACCAAAATGGTAACCTACCAACTGGTCGATTTCGTTTTGCTGCAATCGTTTCCGCCAAGCCTTGTGTGTTTCTCGTGACAAATGCAAAAGTCTTAATGCCGACTTCCGCAAGCTTCTTTCCGTGATCTTTTTTAATGATGTCAATCAATTGTGGTGGCATGCTCTTTCCGTTCTTGGATGCATAGAAATTTGAAGTGATGAAAATCGTCGAAGCGCAATTCTTTTCACCGCAGAGAGTAAAGACGGCAAAGCGAACTAAAGCATCAGCAGCATTTTCTCCTTTCTTTTGAATGCATTTCATTATTGATGCAACAATGGCACTACAGAGCTGTTGTTGCAACTCACGATCAGTGGACTTATGATTAAACGAGTCGTTCATAAAAGTTCTTTTGTCGAACAAGAAATTCGGAATTTGCGTTACCACTTTCAGCATGGCCTCACTGTTTTTAATAACCTCATAATGCACTCGCAATCGTCCATCGAGAGGAAATTTGCTTCTGGTGTTTTCGAGAAGTCGTCTTCTCAACTGCTCGTAGTGAAGAACGCTTCCGCGCAAAAGGGCATTCATCTCCGTGTCAGTTAACTCAACGCCCGGGGCTCTGGCGTACCGCTGCATCTCTTGTCGTAACGTGTCAAAGTCGGCGCTTGCAGGCATCGGCGCTGAATTTGAAAAGTTGTGTAAGCTATTGCAGAGAGATTGGTCGTCTAGCTCGCCAATGAGTCGCCGTTGTACGGAGATCGAGTGCCAATCTTCCTAATGTTCAAACAGTATCGCGATAAGAATTGCTAACCTGAACGTGTACGCGGAAATTAGAGTCAGTGGAAATGATGTCGGCGAGTGCAACGCGAAAACTGGCGTCGGTTGGGAATTCTTGTGTCACTCGCGGATCTTCGCGTCGCAGTGCCTCGTACAAACGTGGATTCGAGGATAACTGTGGGAAGCACGTTTCGTTAACAAGTTCCATAAAGTCTGAACAGTTTCTCCGAATTATCCCATGTAACTCACTCTTGCTTTCGTCCAGTCTGGGATTGGACCGCTTGTCATTCAAATTAACCTCGATCACCGTCACATCAGAATTTTCGGCGCTTTCATTTACGGAGCAGTATGTGATGGTACGTCGGTCGACAGTTTGAATTCGTACTTCAAAGCTTTGTTGAAATCTCTCTGACAATAGAGTAGCAGTTGCGCACGCAGCTCGTTCATCAATTTGTATGCCGTTATCAATAAGGCGCGCCATTAGTCTCGGACTTCTTGTCGTTTCTGCTAAGTCGGTAAACTTCGCTTCACATTCTGCCCGAGCCTTTGCCTCGGCCATCTGAAATTTCTATGAATAAATTGTAATATTAAATTTTTTTATTGCTTTTATGTGTGATGTACAAAGAGTGCTAATACCAATAGCAACAAACCTCCGTTGTACTGTTCTCCTTCTCAAATTCATCTCGGCAGAGTTCCAGTGACGCATTGTTCACATCTTCGCTGGCCATTGCATCGTCATATTCTTTGAGGACTATTCCTTCGACTTGCTCCTGCACGTAGGCAGTGGCGGTGGTTAAAAGAGGATCGATAATACGACGTTCAATTAGTTGATTTACTATTTCGCAGATCTGCAATAAATTATTTGATGGCTTGTAATTTTAATTTTTTAAAAAATATTGATCAGAAAAACTTTCATCACCTTTTCTCGCCATTCAGCTACAAGAACGTCGACGTCTTGGTTAAGAGTGTCCTCAGTTTCCTCGCTTTCAACAAAAGCTAGAGACTGATCAACTTTGCTTTTCAACAGGGTCACGACGTGTTCGATCATTTGAGTTATCTTCGACTTCATTTGACACGCGCACGTTCCGGCGACGAAAATCGAAATTGCTGGTGGCACCAATTCCTAAAACCACTACTATACGAACAACAGGGTTACTTGAACTTTGTGCAGAGTGTGATTTGAGCTGCTTGAAGCCGCGCCATTAATGAAGGCGATAACGACAGGCCGACACTTGCTGAGAGATGTGTCCATAATGCGACCCGCAGATGAGACTTCGCATATTGCGTGGTCGAAGCAGTCTCGCGCCATTTGAGCGCCGTTTTCCCGTCCGAGGCTGGAAAGAAGCTTTACAACTGCTTCGCGGATAGCGTCATTAGAATTCAACGATTCTTCGATTGAACTGATCATCTTTGTTTTAAAGTTGTCGATGAGTCGCTTGAGAAGACGATTCAAAGCCTGCAAGGTGTTTGTAGAAGTGAGCGCCTACAAAACTTAAAAGATATTGCATTTTTGAACACTTAACGTTAAACTTCAAATATCGACCTCCATAGTGCAAGTTTAAAAGAAGATTGAAAAACGGCCTTTAAAATGCGAAAAAAGGCCTCTTCTGAATTCATACTGAAATTTAGCTTCTTACACGGCTTTCGTATTGGGCCTTCGTTTACCGAAAAACCTGTTAAACCCCGTGAAATGCTGTGTTCAGTGGTTGAACAGGGTTGGTCCAGGGCCAAGCTACCCCAGTCGCTTTTTCGTGAGAGGTCGAAAAACGGAGGTCACTTTCGCCAGGCTATTACCCTGGGAGTAGACAAGTTATCCATGTTGTAGCGTTTTTCACTGGCTTGCAAGTGATATGCAACACATCGGGACGAAATTGGAAAAACATTTGACCATAAGAGCTTATCACATTTGAATGACTTTTAGACCTCATGATAACGACCGCATGTTTCGACATGGATGTTCTCGTCTCAAAAACCATTTCTGAGCGGCGGCGACTGGGTCAGGGTTGTAGCATTTTTCACGGAGAACAAAG
>JAQIXL010000404.1:0-33155 GCA_034700245.1 Poikilolaimus oxycercus | reverse complement strand
AAGTTTTCAGATCTGAGGGAGAGTAAAAGTGCCCGACCAAAGGAAACTTCCCCCGGCGCTTCGCGCCGGGGGCGATAGTGGATCGAAGACGAACCCTCGCCAATTCCGGCTGCTTCTCCGGCGACACCAACATGGTCCACAGCTGGACCTTCATCTTCATGATGTGCTCGTGGCTGATGCTTTCCAGTCGCCGCATCAGCTGGTGGGGATCGTGCTCGCACAGCCTATAATTATCCGCCTTCAATACACGGCGAGGCGCGAAAAGCCGATATTGAAAAGAGAAGGGCAGACGACAGGAATAAAACCTACAGATCGACATCCGCCTTGAGAGACTCGAGAGGGATGTCGGCTCGGCCGTTGGTGACTCGCTTCCTCGGCTCGTCAGCGGAAGCCGAGGAGTCGTCGCCGAGTCTCTCCGCGTCGCGCAGTTCGAATTCTTGCAGACAGCGCCGCACGCCGGTGCGAACCTCGATCCATGCGGCCTTCAGACGTTGCACACTTGCTTCCTCCATACCACAAACGCTTCGGGAACTCTTTCTCGTTGGGCTGAAAATGGGCGCGCTCGTAATTATGCTCGAACGCGCTTGTCAAGCGAGGCGCATGAGACATGAATAGAGCAACTCTGGACGTCTAGTCTTCGTTCAATTAATATTTGTGCTTGGAGAACACACACATCATGTACCGACACTCAAATGTTCCAAGAAATTCTCATGAATAGAACAACAAAGTGGCGTCAAAACTCGCGCGAAAGATACCGAGAGCGATGACCGAGAGCATGATGCGGACATGCGAGAACTCAAAGGACGAAGGTCTGAGTCGTCACGGGGGCTGTCTCTTGAATTCGAGAACTTTCCTAGTACGACTACGACGCGTTCTTAAGAAGAGTCTCCCTTGAGAATGCCGGTCGTAGCAACATTGGCTCGAGTGTGGGAAGGAGGAAGGAGAGAACCCGCGGCGGGCGGACGGGCGCGAGCGTCACGCGACGCGGCTCGCGTCGCGGCTCGCGCATTCTGTGTCCTCTCCGCGTGTCTGCACCCTCCAAGAGCCGGCGCTCTGTCTCGAGCGAGGAGGCGACCGACACGGCTTCCACCGTCACGTGGTGTCTGTTCCAGCCTCCTCTCTTGGCCGAACGACAGCCGCTCGTCTCGAGAGCCCCGTGGTCCTCCCATGTGTTGGGTGAGGGCAAAACTTACTCGCAGGGTAAATTCTCTCGAAAGAGAGTTGACTGCAAGCCTCTCACATAAACATGCGAGGGCTAAATAGGAGCTTTTCTAGAAATAGCCAGTCTTGCAATGTTGATGTAGTGAAGACACGAAGTACAGAAAGCATTCAACCACAAGTCATTAAATGAGCAACAAGAAAAACGCTCGAGGTATCTATCTTGGCTGATGTGAGTTTCACGAGATTCGAGGTCTAGCAGTCGCGTGCAGTTCCGTCAACCACTTATTCACAAGTTTTGCTATGTTCTCCTGTGCTTCCTTCGGAAAGACGCGATTCGTTTTATCGGCATCGAAGTCGCTGCAATGCGTCTCACCTAAAAGAGTCTTAAAGTAGTTTCCAGTCAGACCTTTCACGACGAGTGAGACAATGCCGGGCGAAGTAGAATTCATCATTCCTAGTCGATGCCAAGGATCATTCAGGCCATTCGCAAAGATAATTTTTGTTCCCTGAGGAAGTTTTTTGTCTGCTATAATTGGCGTGTACATACCGCTAAATTGAGTCCATGAAAATACTTATTCGTTGCATCGATGTTGTTCTGGATCACTTGAGGTGTGAATTGAGGCCCGAAGACGTCTGCACATAACGTCAGAAAATACCTAGAGGGATGGCATCAATCAAGTGGATCGTACTCAATGGGAAGGACATTGCCAAAGATGTCTCTTGAAAGGGTGGAGTCAGTTGTCTGATAATAGCCGAACTCGGTGCATGTCTGCCAGAACCATGCACGCCAGGAAAATGCTGCAGAGATAATTGAGACCTCTCTTTAGACTTACACTCTTTAGTCCAAAACGCTACCGAGGTATTTTGGCGAAATGACACAAAATCGTCATAACTGGCGAAGATGCACGGACGCTGTGGTCGGACCATACGGTAAGTCTGAATTTCTAACGCGTCGCCTCCCAATGGCTACTCACTTGCATGATCGGCATAATGGACCAGGAGAACGTCTCGGTGTATGGTGGACAGAACATGAGCTCGATCATGGAGTGGCTGTACGCATCGTATTGGACTGCGTCCGTAATGGCATCCAAGAGTTCGTGATAGAACGTCGTTGCATCATACCACGTGAAATTCAATGGGCGTGAGCAAAATCTAAATCGTTTTTCATGCCTTAATGTCAACTTGATTTCTTCATCAACGTAGGCTCTTCCGAATGGGCTACCCATAAGCTTTGCAAGATTCGCAAATCCTTCATGGAATGTGCTGAGACATTTGGGCTTGGCTGACTTGATGGCGGAAAGTATTACGTCCATTGATTCTAAAGAACGCTTTCTGGAACAAGTTCCTCTACCGACGAAGTTGACTTGTGCTATGAGTGGCGCGGAGCTCGCGACGGCGATTGACACCAGTTCCGGATATTTGGCGCGCGTCCACGCCGCGAGGGAACCTGATTGCAGCTAGTCTCAAGAGAAAATCATAAAATTATACCGGCATAAGAACATCCGAAGACGACCCAGACTTGGCTTGAATTCCCTCCGAAGAACTTTGCATTCATCCGTCTGATGAAGTTGGCAATGTCTTCGATGGCTTGCTTTGAGGATAAGTATTTTAGATTCTCAGTTGATAAGTCTCTAAAGCGTGTAGAATTTTGCTGAAACACACTTTGTTGGGTAGCTGTCACCATAGAAACGATGTTCGAGAGCGAAGATCCAAGCATTGTGCTGAGCGGCTAATTTCAGCCATGTTGACCGATCACTGGACTTTAGAGTCGCTGAAACCGTTCTGCATCAAACTTGATCTAGATGACCTCACTTGAATCTAGCCGACTTTCGGCCCCTAGAAGCAAGAAGGCCGGAGATCCTGGAGTATAATGGCGACGGCTGTGATGATAGCGCTAAGACATCAATCATCTCTGGAATTTGAAACACGAACCTGGCGCCAAATCTCCTTATTCGAAGAATTGAAATGATCTAGCTTCTGAAGGAATAAGGCTCTCCGAATTCCTTCTTCCGTATCATTTGTGGGTCCTGCAGTTTCGCTGTCTAAGATCGCCCGACGTATGGCATCGCTTTGATGGATGCGCGAACTTGATATCCGCAACGATTGACCAACACTGGCCACAAGAACTGAAAGAGGATTAAAGATCTACAAGAAGAGAGAGACGCACCTAGCAGCCAGCCGACTCGTGTTGGAACCATCGTGTTCTGGGGTCGGCCCCCGACGAGCACATCGAAGGCCTCCTTGCCAAGGCGTCGTTCAAGATCAGAGCGAATCGATGAGTGGTCGTGTCGCCGTAGAGAGAAGCACTCGAAGGGGCGTCGCTGTCACGGCTCCCGCCTTGCACTTCATCACCTGCGACTCGACGAAGATGGAGTTTTTGGAACGTGGAGTGTCTGGAGTATTTACTACGTTGGCACAGATTTCAGTCCTGCTCGAGGAAGGCGGTTCTGAACCCGAGAAGTCGACAGTCGAGATCTCTGCAACACCTCTGAACTCGCCCTTTCCTGTTTGCACGTGGTAGACACATGGTCGGAGTGACACCAAAGTAAATGTGTGCATGTTGAGGTCAAAAGAAGTGATGGCCGCCGGGCGAAGGAGCGAGAGGCGCTAGGCGCGCCGCCACCGTCGCCACCCCCGCCGGCTGTTGTCGCGTCGGCTTACGGTCCGCGCCTTCTGTTCGTCCCTTCTTCCGTGTTCCCCCGGTGAGAATTCGCCCCTCGGCCTCTCGCCGCCTTGAGTGGCCGCTTTGTGCCTCCGCCGACGACGCCGACGTCGTCGTTGCATTCAATGTTAAAGGCTCACTTAAGAGTTTCGATTCGACTTGCATCTCTTACATCTTGGTCGCTTAGAGTCGCTTCTGTCCCTGTCCACTTTTTCAATGCGCCCACTGAACGCTTTTGATGTTTGATTAACCGAAGTTGCGTCGACATCCATTAAGCTCTCTGGTAGCCAGCTTCTCTTTGCATTCCTTCTCCTCCTCTTCCTCTGACTCTGCTCGACGCGGCCTTCCGTGTAGCTTTGTTTTTCTGCTTCGTCAAGGAGCGAAGAAGAAGGCGGAAAGGTGTCGAAGCTGTCACATCGTCGTTGTTCGATTGCCGACTGTCGCCCGGGGGTCACAGACGTCTTCCCCTCCATCGCGCAGTGACGAGCCGCCGGCTCCGAGAGACTGGCGGTCAACGAGCAGCTCTTTCCCTCTTTGGTCTCCCTCTTGCCTGTTTGTTGTGTGCTTTGTATGTGTGAGCCACTTCCGTTGCCGACTTCTTCCTCGCGATGTTTCTCTTCTGTAATCTTGTTGGATTAGAGAGCCGGCCGGACGATCGGAGAGCCGATGAGCGAGTCCCTCGTCTTCGTTGTCGTCCTCGTGTCGGCCACACTCCATGGAGCAGGTGAGTGAGGGACAGTGAATGCAACAAATCCGCTTTAGTCGGAAGTCTTACTCATGTTCTCTTTTAGATGCGCAGTCCTCGGGTGAATATCCTATGAACAACATCATTCCCTCCATCGAAGACGTATCCACGATGCAGTCGGCCATCTGTGATATTGCCTCAAGACAGAGGATTAGTTCCTGCTCACAGGAACTCGTCACTCTCGGTGTCTTCGGCCCCGACACCAGTGCAGCCCAGCAGCTCTCCCTCAAAGAGATTCGATCACGGTCAAGAGAATATTTTGCTCAGATTTGCAAGTAAGCTCAAAAGTCTGACAAACCTTGTTCAGCGCCTTCAACCGTTTCAACCATTGCCTCGGTGGCAACTACATCAAACAAGCTTGTTATTCAAGCGAACCGATGAAGTCTCGATATGCAGTGGCCGATGCCGCCCTCGACTTTGTTTGCGGAGAAGCCTATGGCGGTACGCTCTGAATCCATTTCTCGCTCTCTTTAAATTTGACAATCGAGTTCAAAAACCAATTATCGAAGACTCATAGAACACTGAAATGTGTTGCAGCCATGCTCCTTCACTGGGACTGTTACTTAGCTCTCGCTGCACGTGATGATTTCATTCGGTGTGAAGATCAATTCATGCAGCCGCAGCCGAGAGATCTCCTTCTCAACGACTACACTTTGGGATCGAGTGCTTGCTAGTAAGGAGTTGTGACACTTTCATCATGTTTCAGTTCCCTTCGCACCTACATGCAGTGCATTCAGCCGTTGATTGAGAACTCCTGTGGAGAGCAAGCCTTTGAGATTGTTCTCGAGGTGAGGGACTTCGTTTTACACTTTGAACTTGTGAAAAACAACCTTTACCGATGTTCTCCGATTACAGGCCATCGAGAAGCCAGTGAACGTCTATCTTCCCTTCTGCACGCTGAGTGCCGCCTCCACATCGCTTTCACTTCTCTTGCTAACTTCTTTAGTGGCACTTTTTCTGTGAAGAAAATGTCATTTTTGCGTGAGGTGTATTGTGTCGCCCCCCGTTGTTTGTTGTGAAATAGGAGACGGTAACTCCCACGAACTCGGTCTGATCTTTGAATGATCTTTATCTCGTCTTGGTTCTTCCGCATTTCTCTTGTTTTGTTGCGATTTTTAGGGATAAAGCTCATTGAGGAGAGAGAACGACGCTTAGCTTGTGCATGGAAATAGGAGTGCAAGGGGAAAGAAGAAGAAAAGAAAATGGACGAGTGTCTGAAGGTGCACACATAGAATGGAAAAGGACCAGTATTTGAAAGACTGACAATTTCGGTCAAAGGGAGACTACTAGATTGAGGTTGTCAGAAAACAGAAGGCTAGGACAACCCATGAGGAAAGCGCAGTTGCAAATCTCAATCTGAGAGAGAAAGAGAGAGGTGACTGGCCCTCTTACTGACTGACTAGGGATAGGAACACTTGAAATAGAAAACTAGAAGTGCTTTTAGCTAATCTCAACATCATTGTGCATCTAGAGAGGAAAGATCAAAATCAAAAGGAAAACAAGTAGAGCAACTGATGCCAAAAAGCCGCAAAGCCGTTTTTGTTCCCTTGATCAAAAAGGACAACCGTGTTAATGGGTCAACTAAGTCGGTGCAAACCACGTAAGTTGGAAAAACGAAGAACGACGAAGAAAGAAGCCATGACCTCTGGGAAATCAAGGCAACACAATGGTTTCTGGTGTAGCACTTTGAAAGAGGATTCGAATGGGCAATATTGAAAGAAGACGAAAAAAAGAAGAGAGGCACTATGCTGCGCACAACACACTCTGTTCGAGAGCAAACCGAAACCACGGAAAGGAAGAGAAGCAACAAGATCAAGTTAGCACACAAAACGATGCCAGACCCGAGAAAGGAAACTTTACAATTTCAAAACAGGCCTCGGACCAAAAGACTTCGAACATAGAGACTTCTAGAGGATTTCTGGTATGTACATACTATGCATTTGCTTGAGTAAAACAAAGAAGGTCGTGGCACTCTTCAACGAGTGAAGAGATTACTAGTACTACATGATCGCATGGGCTTTTTCAAGCTTCACGAGTGGTGGCCGGCGCTGACGTCGCGGATGCCAGAGGATCGCGGGAATAGATTTGCTTGAGGATGTTCCCCAATCGAGCCGTCTCCTCAAGCTGTTTTCGGTACTGTTCGACGAGGCTCTTGATGAGGAGTTGAGACTCGGAGAGACGAGCTTCCACTATGAGTTTCTCGCTTTCCAGCTTCTCTACTTTTGTTGCGACATCCGCCCATTTCGAAGGAATCCTGAAAGCTTTCGGTGTAAATGCCCTCCAGCATCAGTGGGTGACTTTAGTTGTGTCAGTTTGTGCACTTCAGAACATCTGTGAAAGTAGCAAGCGCGTCAGCAGCGTGTAGAAGAAAGTGAGAAGTTTGAAGAAACTCTAACCATTTCACTGTACAGCTGCTTGTCTCTCTCGCCTTGAATGCGTCTCAGTTCCAGAAAAGCAGACGGCGGGGCGCAAATTGAAAACTGCGAAGAAGCATGCATTACTCGCTCGTTTTTTGGACAGAAGAGAGTCTAAAGTTTCAAAAATCTTACCTTCTCCAGTCGCTGGAGCCTTCACTTCCACCGAGTTGGCTTCGATAGCGACTGATCTGCGAACCTTGAAGAGAGACGAGCACCCGCAACTCCGTCAGTTTCTCCTTCGTCGCCATGATCCGGTTCTTCAACTTTTTGTTCTCTTTCTTCAGCGCCGCTTTATCCTGAAAGGGAAACTCATTGGTGACATGTCTCCAACTGCTCTGGTTTGCACACTTTTACAAAAGCGAAGCAAAATAATAGAGAAAATTGTTTGGTGATAGATGGAGGAGGAGAAGAAGAAAAAGCGTACATCATGCTGGCTATCTGCACTTGAGCACAGGTCTTCGAACCCGCTTTCCGCCGAGGCAACGTCCCCGGCTACTGTGTGGTAGAGCTCGCGGAGTCGAACTTCGATCACCTCGCAGCGCTCACAACGAGCCGTTGTTGGGGCCGGATTGATTGTCTGGAAAAGAACTTCAGACTCAGAACAGAGAGCGAACCTTTGCAAGTGTGGACATGGACGAGTTCGATCGCTTATCAATTCCGAAGTAGCGATTTGGAGATGAGTCGCTTGTACCGGCTTGCAAGTAATCACCATTTCTAAAAGACCTTTGAAACTCACTTAGGACACTCACTTGTACTTCTCGACGAGCGTCATGAAATTTGTTGTCCCCTTGTCGATGGCGACAGGAGGTCGTCGAGCTGTTTCTTGCAAGCTTTCACGCAGATCGCTCAACTTCTTCTCGTAGCCTTTGCGTTGACCTTCGAGTGACGCTTCAAGAACCTAGATTCAAAAGTTTCTTCAAGCTCTGCAATCCTTACCTTGATCTGACGCTTATATCTGTCTACATTGGCGGTGTTATCCGGCGAGTTCACCATCGACGATATTCTTTTCAGTTCGCTGTCGAAGTCCTCTTGTAGTCGATTCATCAATTTGAGTTTTTCCTCAGCAAACGCGGCCTCCATGGCATCCCTCTCGGCGGTGAGTTTTTGCTCAAATTGCCTCCTCTCCTTCTCGAAGCTGCAACATCATCACTCACACGATGCGCCTTCTGGTGAACACATGTGGCCCGGTCATTACTCAGGCGTGCCCACTTTCTCCCTAGTGTTTTCCCCGGAACTCACTTGGCGTTCAGCTGCTTTTCCTGGTCGTTGAGAGCATCTGCGAGCGTTTTGTTGGCCAGTTGACGGACGCTGACGAGTTCCTTGCGGTGCTCCTCTTTCAATTCGGCAATCTCCGAGGCGAGTCGAGAGGACGACGAGGAAGTCGATGCTTTTGAGTCCCGCTTGCGATTCTCTTTTGATGAGGATTCGCCTGGAGAGCACTTGAGCCTTGAAAGAGTTTGCCTACCGGAATCGACATTGATCATCGATCGTCCATTCACGCGCTTGTGACGTTCTCGTCGTTCACGCTTCTTCAACAGCCGCCGTCGTCTTGTTCGTGCAAAGATCGACTCGATCTCGCTTTCCATCTCCGAAAGCGTATCGCCCTTCGCCTCACGCCTCTTGCGGATCATGGCCACCTGAAACGTGGTTTTTATGTTAGCACCGCTAGGTGTTGTTTTACGCGCTGTAATGTCTATCCCCCTCTCTTCACACTACCTGACTACGGAAAGCGCTTGTCCACTGGAGGTACAACGGCTCGTCAAATCGCGCTTCGGCGCCGCGAGAATGACGGCGCTTCTCGCTGCTTGTCAGCTCGTCGATCTTTTCGCGTAGTCTCTGAAGGATTCGCTGTCAGAGCAGGAAGAGGGCGCATTCGTCAAAGGCATAGTGGACAAGAGGGCCGTCCTCACCTTGTTGTGAGCGACGAGGAGCTCGACCCGATGCTTCCACATGATTAATGGGGCCGGATCATCTGCCGGTCGAGGCTGAAACATCAATTTGTAGTCTCTCCATTGAGTGTAAAGCACAAACAGCATTGGATCGAAGTGATTTACCTGCATAGCCTTCTCGAGCTCGGATCGAAGTTGGCGATTCAACCCCTCCATCTGTGAGCTGTTCTCCGTGGCCTCGCGCACCTCCTCGGCGAGGCGATTGCACTGACGCTCGACGAGGACCAATTTCGAGCGCGACGACGATTCGGCTTGCCGTGCCCTCGACAAGTCTTCCTCACACTGTGAAGGTCAAGGCTAATTCTTCGTCTCTCCCTTATGGCACCTGTTCGAGGTCTTGTTGGAGTTCCTTCTTCTCCGCCCGAAACTTCTCCTCCATCTGTGAGAGACGACCTCGATAACGTTCTTCAGTCTCCCTGAAAAGAAAGGTTGTGTAATGCATATGTGAAAAGAGTCTCAATGGGATGGGAAAGAATGACGTACTTGAGTCGTTTATCGTAGCACTGCTCGATGGAGAGCTGGTTGTGTTCAAGTTCCTCGATGAGGAGGTTCCGCCGTTGATTCGCTAGTTGAAGCTGCTTCTGGAGGTGATTCGAGCAAGCCTCGTTTTCCTTCACCGCACACCTGGAGGGGAAAAACATGTACGAGGAAGTGAGACCGCACCGCAGATGATCGATGTAGCAGTGAAGAGTGATAACACCGACCCGGGTCAGCAACGAGGATTCATTCACCACTGTCGAGAGCTCCGACTCCAGGACGCCACTGAGGTGAACGGCGTTGACAGACCCCGACGATGGCTGGCCGCACTGCTGAAATCGTCAACACCTTACAATTAGCGATAAAAGTAATGCGTCGAGATTGCAGTTGTGCGAGGAGAAGGAGACGAAGACCGGATGTGGAGAGACTTTCCCTTTTATGAGTCGTCAATGAATCATTTGAAGTGAGGACCGGGCGTCGGTAAAAGGGGAAAGGCGGCGACCCTCTTAAGATTTGGACTTGCCTTGAGAGCGGCGATTCCCTCATCGATGCGGACACCTGCCTTCGACCAGTACTCGAGGAGATCCTGAGCGTCCACGCTTCTGCAAATCCCCCTTTCGATTTGCTTCAGACATCTTCATTATGCATCATCAGTATTCAAGCGGAAATCGCTTTCAAGCGAGACACAAACGTCAAGTAAAGTGGAAGAAAGCCACAAAGGAGTCCAACTAACCCAGAAGTGGAGTGATCCAGGGCTTCGAAGAGGTTGATCGAGCCGACGAAGGACTCCGTGATGAAATGGACCTCCGTTGAAAGGCGCTTCTGAAGTCGAAACTGCGAGAGGAAGGCGTCGACGGAGATCCGGCCGGTTTCCTGATAGTCGGCCCGATCAAAGAGGCCTGAAAATCGGGAACGTTAAGTTGTGCTCGACATGGATATTCATCAAGACATCGCTTCAAACAAAGACTCGACTCACCGTTGATGTCCACTACGCTGAGAGTGTCGAGGCCGGGCGTCGCCTCGCAGACAAGTCGCATCTCATATCGACTGAGGGCGGCGTTCGACGCGAGTCCGAGTCGTTGAATGGTGGCGGCGGTCTTCTGTGCGAGAGAATCGGGCACCGCCCCGGCCGTCGTCGTCGTCGAGGAGTTAGAGGACTCGGTGCGCGGCGAGGCGGCCGGTTGCCCCGAGGAGATGTCGATGATCTCCGGGAGGAGGGCGATGAAGCGGTCCTTGAACACCTGCAAGAAGTCCTCCCCTCAGAGTCTCTTCTTCCAAGGCCGCGAGGGGGTCGAGCGTGCGCCTGTCGCTTCTCTCAGCGTGTTCGAGCGTGAAACTAGTGCCCACCACGCTCCAGTGGACAAGGCGATTCGCCTCGGCCACGCAAATTGGAAGCACTGTCCGTGAGGAGGACCCCCGAGAGATGTTCATGTGAAGATTGTGCGTTGTTTCCTCTCGCTCTTCACTTTTTGCCCTTTCCCTCGCGATCACTTCTTTCTTCGGAACAAGGACCTCTTGTTTTGCCACTTGAAGAACAGAAGGGGGCTTTTGGTGACGAAAACAGGAGTATAGTCTCTGGCCTTGGGACGCTGATCATGTTAAATGTTTTGAAGAGAAAGAGAGAGAAAGGGAAAGGATAGAAATCGAAACCAGGGAAGGCCCCCTTACATGGAAGTCGATGGCGGTCGAACCGAGGAGAACCCGTCGAACGATGTCAGAGGCGAAGTTGGTCAACTTAAGTTTGTCGCAGAGGAGAGTGAGGCCCTTCGCGTCGAGGCGTCCTTGAGCGTCCACATGGCAGCTGAGGAACAACTGCAAACACGACTTCTCCCCCTCTTCTTCATAAGCTCCAGCTTCCGGACTCTCTCCTCGCTCACTAATTCTTCTTCGCTCTGTCAACGGTGGATTTGGTCGAGTTTTTTAAAGTCAGTGTGCACATCGAATTTCAGTAAAGAGTGGACGCGGGCTCATTATAGAGCACTAAAGAGAAGGAATAGCTGAGACGCTTTACAGCAATCCTTCTTTCCGGCAGACCAATAAAGTGTATGCGCTTGGAACTTTTTGATACCCGCCCGGAACGTCTCGAGGCCAAGTGGCGATGAAAAAGCGCCAAAGTGGACGACCCGCGAGGGAATCCAGTCCCCCACTAAACGCCGAGATGCCCCACATGAAAGGTGTAATTTGCTGTTGATAAAAAGTGATTAGAAGAAAAGAATGCGAATGTTTCTCTCTCTTGGAAGCGGAACGAAAACGGGAAAGGTGTGAGAAGGAGACGTACCCGCTTCAGTTCCTGTACGTGTTGGTTCTCCTCGCCGAGTTGTTCGTTCGCATCGCTCATGTGAAGCGGCGGGAGAGGGCGGGCGAGCGCCGCGCCTTCGTCGTGGCTCCTCGGCACACTGCAACTCAATGCCCTCGTCGTTGTGGACGGACGTCCCTTGTCGACACAAATGCGTCCCGCGGGAGGCCGCCGCGAGGAGAAAACTTTTCACGCACTCGGCACCACCACTCCACGCGCTTGAATTCAACACGCTCCGCGTAGTCGGCAAAGGAGAGAGGAAGGAAGGAAGGGAGGGCGAGAGTGGAAAGAGACCCGTATGGCAATATGGCCTGAACAAATGCTATTGGAACACGTGTGTGGGCATGTAAGCGGAAAGAGAACGTGGAAAGCGAGAAGGATGACGAAGCGGCACGCGAAGAAGAGGAGAAGATGGCGAATCGGGTTGCGACATCAGTCCACCCTCTCCTCGCCTATGACGAGAAGGAGGACGAGAAGGGAGGAACGACTAGCCGCTCGCGTCGCGCGAAACCTGAGACGCGTCTTGCGCGCCTTGCGCGTCCACCCGCTAGCCGTCGCCACCTCATACAAAGCGCCGTCCTGCAAAGAGTGTGAAGGAAGAGGAAATCGCATCGCTTTATGTGGCTCGTAAACATTCATCATGACTATTAAGAGAAAGTCGAGGAGAGAGGAAGACGGAAAAACGCCACATGAGTGACGAGTGAAGGGGGAAACAGGGCCACTCTGCCGCGATTGGGAGGTCGGCTGGGGGCGCCCCCCGCGCGCGCCTCCTCCCCCACCAATGCCGAGACGACCTCCCCTCGTGGGCCGCCGCCAGAGCCACCGCCGCCTCGCCACCCAACACACAAACAACCTGAACGCCACAAGATTTCAACCAATAACCCCCGACGGGCTGTTGATGAGATTGGAGAGACACGGGTTAAGAGGGAGAGAGAAGGAAGTCGTTTCGGTCTGAAACATTCAAGAAGTTCTTGAAAGACGAAGAAATTTCAGGATTCACGAATGTTGTATAAAGTGGCGGCGACAGCGAGCATTTCAATCGGGCTTCCCTGAAACGAACACGACAGGCGACTCACAGCACGCCGCCTTCTCCGCCCGGTGCAGGCGGGAGGCCGCCCCGAGGCGCTCTCTTGCTTTCGCGCGCGAGCTGGCGATTTACACCTAAATCGTCTTAGCAAAGGAGTCGAGACTTTCAGGTGGCCGAGGGAAGACTTATCGCCAAGGAAAGTCGGCTAGGGAGCTCACCGATGAGAAGAGAGAGAGGAGGAAGATTGAGAGACACACGGACATACACACAACCAACATCAGTCGTCAGCCCTCGGCGACCACCGCCGACAGTCAGCGCGCTCATCTTCAGGTGAGAGCAAACCTGTTGCACGGTGAAGAAGTGCAACAGTGACTTCCGCGCGCGCGCCCCGGCACTCAGGCCGCTTGCCTCACCTCAACAATCCGCACATCGAGGCTCGAGCCTCGTCATGGCTCGTCCCTCCTCCTCCCCCACTCCTCCCTTCTCCCCTCTTCTCTCTCTTCATCCAGTCATACCCAATCGACGCGACGAGGAGAGATCAATATCGGAGGCGCAAGCTGACCTCCGGGAGCTTTTGAGCCGGCCGGCCTCAAGCAGCTGCCAAACAGGGGCGGTCCGAGGAGGGCCGACAGCGTGAAACATGAATTTCTGATGCTACGTCGAGACAAGGACGGACAGCAGCAAGCAGCGTGAAAAAGCCTGGAACGCACGCTCTCCGGTTCCTTTGGCGTGTGCAAAACACCATGTGGTTAAGGCCGTGGAAGAGGATAGGGTGGGGGAGGGAGGAAGAGGAAAAACCAACCAGACACGAAAAAGAAGGAACTACTCTACGATAAGGAGACTTGAGAGGGCACAAAAAACCTTCACGATTTCACAAGAGAGGGAGAGGTGCGACGAGTGGCCATTCGGCGTCCGATTTGACGCGCGCGCGCGTTCTCTAAGCCGTTTCACCATGCGACACACTCCAGTTGGTGGTCTCCCCCTCTCATTCTTCCCGGTATTCGTCATCCTCGACTCCAAGAGGAAGGAGAGGGGAAGAGAATAAACTGACCACTGGGAGTCTCAACATTGACTGAACAAACAATAATCAGTGGAATTATCCAGACTATCAGAGCGTTGCGCGCGCCGCCGCCGCCACGACCGGTGAGCGCCGATGGTGGCGGCGCGGATGATTGTTTGTAAGCCCGCGTCGGAGAGGAAGGTGAGGGGGGGCACTCTTCTTTCGTTGGTCCGAAGCGACCGGAATGAGCAGACGAAGAGGGAGAATGGAAGGATAGAGGATGAGGGAGGACGAGGAGGAGGAGGAGGCACAGCGAGAGATTCCACCATAGAGACACGCAAACGAGCAACAGCCAGCAGCAGCACAGCGACGGCGCATACAATGAGGCCGAAGCGCGGCCGACGAGGCGACGGATGAAGAGAAAAACGATGCGGACGAGGGCGACGACGACGACGACTGCGGGCGCTTCGAGGTCTTTGTCAACGACCGCATTGAATGGAGGCCGGTGCTCGTGGCGCCTCCTGCACGCAAAAACTCTCTTACAGTTCATGAGAACAATACAGAAGAGGGAAGGGATGAAACAGAGGCTAAACTCTAGTCTTCAGCTCCGTGAGGACATCACAGACCTGTACACACCTTGTTCGACCAACCGTGTTCAACTGAGAGAAGAGAGTTTGTATTTGTGGGCGCGCGAGTGGCGCGAACAAACCACTTCGAGTTTGAGAGGAGAGGGTGTGCAGACTGCTGCGCGCGCGAGCTGCTGAAAAGGGACCGAGAAGGAGACGGAGAAGAAGAAGTTGTCGAAGAAGACGAAAGCGGAGAGACTCGTCACACCATCCTCGTCCTCCTCTGAGCCACGGAGAGCCCGCGTTGAAGACTCTCCCCTTGACTGACCACTCAAGTCGTTGGTCTTGTCGCCTTCTGAACGACGAGGGTGAAATTTTGGCGCGTCCCGTTTTGACCAGCCGGCCTGACGACCCCCTCCCGCGTCAAAGACCCCATTCTCATGGGCAGAAGGAGGCAGAAGAAAATCACTGGCAGGCCACACGCAAGCAAAGGGAAATGGGTTGAGCCGGCCGGCCCGATTCCCCGAGGGAATCCGCCTTTACGACGCTTGAGGGTAACAAAACCGCGATTTTCTTGATAAAACGTGTAATTGAAAAGAGGATAGACGACTACCGAGTCGCTTCTTATCGATTGATAGGGAGACGGCGGCGTGACGGCTGGCCGCTGGTCGGCCCGGCTGTGAGGGCGCAAAGGCCGCCACAAGCAGGAATTTCACGCTGGCGCGCGCGCTCTCGCCCTCGTGTCGCCCGCCTCGCGCGCCTATGACGAAGAAGAAAATCGGCGCGGCGACCGGCTGACACACCACGTGCTGCTCTTCTTCCTCTTCTTCTTCGGCCGCTTCTCTCTCGGCGAGTCGCCCGTGTTGCTCGAGCCGCGCCGCGCTCCTTGAACCGTGCGCGCGCAGCCATCCCTTTCCCCTCCGGTTTCCTCTCCTTCCTCTCCCACGAAGCCCCCGCTTTCGCACTGTTTTCCTCGTGCTTAGGCGCGGCGCTTGATAAGATTGGCCGCTGTGGAAGGTCAAAGATTTTCGCATGTGTTTTTCGTTGTTTGGCCGCTTTGGCTTATCAAGTGCCGTCTTGCTTTTTATGGATCGTTTCGAGTCAGAAAAGGTTTCGGTGAAGGTCGCGTCCCTTCATGCTTTTGCAGACGCTGCGGTTAAGCGCTGTGTTTGTGCGCCTTCCTTTCGATTGGTGCCGTGAATCGTGCAAATCATTGATTACGGAACGCGTTTCGCTCAGACGACCATCGTCTGAGCTGGCTGGGAAATTCACTTTTTGCCCGCGCTCCATTCTCTTTACGCGTTTCGGAGACCCTTGAACGGCGGTGTAGGTAGAGGGAAAATCAGGGAACAGAGAGGAAAGGACGCGGAAAAGAGTGTAAACCACATGCGTCTCGAGGGGGTGAGCAACCTCGTGTCTATTGGGGTACTTGCCGTTGCTTTTTGTGCAACCCCGTTCTCCGTCTTTCGCCTCCTTGGATACACCACTTGAACCTCTCCCCGTCTTCTCCTTTATACGCTAGTTGCCTTACTTGAATTGCTACGTGTCTCTCGACTTGTACACGTGGGCTTTTGATCTCGACGAAAGGATTTCAGGGGAGAGAATGTCCGAGTTGGTGCGCGCCCTCGTGCTGAAGCCGGACATCAGCAAGCCTCGCTGGGACCAGACCACCTTCGAGGGCCGGGCGCGCCACTTCTTCACCATCACCAACCCCCTCAACCTCCTCATCTCGGACCACAAGCTCCAGGAGGCGAAGAAGATCGTTACCGAGTACAGGTTCGTCGTCTTTTCAAGTCTTCAAAGCATGGCGGTTTCGGAGCGCTGTCAGCTTTTTCCTAATTCCCTGGGAGAGTTAGAGTGGCGGCTGCTCACCCGAGTCAAATGGGTCCTAGTGCGCCTTAAGCCTTGCAGGTCGCTGAGTAAAACTCACAGTATGAAGAACAACCAATTTTTCAGGCGCGGTCACTACTCGGAGGATCTGACCGTCGATCAGCTGTGGCGGGCGAAGCATGTCTTCGACTCGGCTTTCCATCCGGCGACGGAGGAGAAGATGATGCTTATCGGTCGGATGTCGGCGCAGGTTCCCTGCAATATGGCCATCACCGGCTGTATGCTTACCTTCTACAAGTGAGTCATTTGTTTTTGCGGAAGATGAGCGTCAATTCTGCAGGGCTCCAGCGGCGGTGATCTTCTGGCAGTGGGTGAACCAGTCCTTCAACGCCATCGTCAACTACACGAACCGAAGTGGCGACGCGGGTGATACTACACAGCTCTTCACATCGTACGTCGCCGCCACTGGCGGAGCACTGGCCGCCGCCCTCGGCCTGAACGCCATTGTCAAGGTGGGGATTTCGACTAACTATTCACATGAGGGGCGAGCGGGATCCTAGGGGAGAGAAAAACAGGGAGACTGGCACTTGTTCACACCAATTCGAATGGGACTGAAGAGACCCGTGTGGAACGACCTTATAGGCAGATGGACGGCCTTCCGAGCGCGTTTTACGAGTTCAATCGGGATTCGTCCCCCTTTTGTCAAGCGCTATCGACCATAACTCTCACGATCCGCATGGAGGGGAGCGACTCTAAAATAGGGAGGAGGGAGAGGGAACAGAGTTCCGGGCGACGTGCACAGCGGGACGTCTTTGAGTGACAGCCGAATGACGATGAAAATACTCAATTTTCTGCCAGTGAGGGAGGGGGAGCACAAAGAGTGTTGACAAACTGGCAAAAAAATAAGGCGGAGAGAAATTCATTTGATTGTCCTTGCAGAGTGCACCGCCGTTGGTTGGACGTCTTGTGCCATTCGTCGCGGTGGCCGTCGCCAACTCCATCAACCTCCCGCTCATGCGCAAGCAGTTCGTGTCTTTACTGTCTTCTTCCCCTTTATGCATGACTGAATCGCGTGGCGAGATTGCTCGGGCTTCATCTCTCTCGATAATTAGTGCATTCATGAATCTTCTTCCAGGGAACTCGTTGAAGGTATTGACCTCTTCGACGAGGAAGGCAACCCGATGGGCAAAAGCAAGAAGGTGGCACGCTCAGCGATCGCCCAAGTCGTTGTGTCGAGGATAGGCATGGCAGCGCCCACCTTCGTCTTCATCCCCGTCGTCATGAACATGGTCGACAAGACCGAGTGGTACAAGGTAAGAGCTTCTCTTCATTTTTGGAGTCTTTGAACTTTCAGCGTCGACCACAGCTGGGAGCACCGATCCAGGTGGCCCTCGCCGGTATCATCCTCACCTTCTCGACGCCACTCTGCTGTGCCCTCTTCCCACAGACGACGCCCGTCGAAGTGTCGTCTCTGGAGCCGGAGCTTCAGGCGAAGATCAACTCAAGTCCCAACCCACCCAAGATCGTCTACTGCAACAAGGGCCTCTGAGTCTTTATGTTTCTTCCTCTTTTGTTAGATTGCACTTTGATAAGCTTCGTGCACTATAAGAATGGTTGTCAATTTCCCAAGCTAGGTACCAGATTCAGGTGAAATTCTAAGCAACGCAAAGAGATTCCGTTGTTAGGTGCATGCTCCATTCACTCTTCAGGTTCTTATTGTTCGTGTGCCATCCTTGTGCATTTTCTTCTTTTCGTTTCCTTCTCAATTCTTCTCAGATTGTTATGCACAGATCGACAAAAACGTTGTATACAGGTCAATAAATGGTCTTCAAAAAAGGCAAAGAAGCAATGTGCGAATCAGCACTTTATCGTCTTTGAGGACAATTTGTGAGAAGTCCACTTCGGTCGACAGTTTTTATGCCTTTAAGGAGTTCAATAGAAAACGGCGCGAATCAAGAAGGGCTGATCCATGCAACTGCCCTGGCGTTTCTGTATCAACGGAGTTTTCTGCATCGAAATTTGTCCTTATGTGGTCGACCAGTCACCGTACTATACCGAATCGGTAGTACGTCTCATCTTTCATCGAATGTTCTCAATCATTCCCATGACAATGGTTTTCCGTATAAAAAATAGTTTCACATTCGCAGCATGATGTATGTCGGTCAGTAAATGGTCTTCTCAAAAGGTAAACAAACAATGTGTGACGAAGCATTTCACTTCGTCTGCGTCGAGGGAGGGGGGATGCACTAAGAGGGAATGTGAACGGGTCTCCCGAGTGCGGGCGGGGGACGTCCCTCGCGGGCGGCTCTCGGGTGACCACTCGCAGTGGCTACTATTTGCATTCGCGTGTGCTTCCCTTCTCGGGCTGGCGACCGGCTCAACCCCCTCTCTCGCTCTGGGCGAGGACGAGGTGGGAAACGCCGTTCACATGCTCCCCCTTCTCATCGTGTTGGGGGATTTGTTCAACGAGTCGCCAGGCAACCGACGCGGGTCAGAGGAGGCGCTAGCTCGTGCCAGCGCTCTGAATCGTTCTGTTCCAGCCCCAGTCTCCCACGTTCGCACTTAGCTGAACACTCTCAACTTGCACTTTCTTCTTTACAATCACTCTATCAAGGTGTGTTGTGAGAGTCTCGTGCTTCGAAGTGCCAGGTTGTGTCCGATATCTTGACATTTCAAATCATCTCGTGATGCTTCTCTGAATCATGAGCTCTTCGATGCTATCCGTTCCATTAGTTCACAAGAAATGTTATTCTCTTACCGATCACAGCTCATGTTTTGTTCTACAGCTCTAACTCTCACTCGATGAGCAATTGAATGATCTCGAGAGAAGCAATTTCGTGCTCGTGACGAGTTTTTCAAGAGCCTCCTCTGACTCACTCACCTTTCTTGTTTTACGTGCACGACATTCTGGTTCGATGCAAGACTGACTGCCGTCCTATGAGTGAAGTCAAGAAAGAAAGGGAGGGAAGAGAGGGCAATTGAGAGAGGAAGGCGCGACGTGAGTGCTGAGTGTCGGGCGGCGTCTCTTTCCCACTCGGCGACCTCGTCGGGGGCGTTCGTCTTCTTCCCATGGCGAGGAAGAGGAGAAGGAGGCGAGGTGGCAGTCGCCGGTATGCACAACGGCCGACGACGACGCTCCCCCTCCTCGCATTGTCCCTCACGCCTCGTTGGTCTTCACTCTATATCGGCATCGACCATCACTTCTTCACGCCTCGCCAAACCGTTCTGTTCACATCTCCTCCTCCTCCATCTCTCCAATTCCGGCGGGCTTACCGTCTGAAGGCCTCATTTGAACTTGGTTCACTAACTCTTTCTTCAAAACAATCCCTCAAGGCAACTGGTACGAGGAGTGCCTGGTCAAGGGCGAGTGAGACCCTCCAAGAAGGCGTTCGCTTTTGTGCCAAATCCCAAGAAGGCCGCCAGGGGGAAAGAGGGAAGAGGCTGCCCCAGGGACGCCCCGCAGCGTGTCTTCTCCGTTCTTCTCCACGGGCCGGTGTCTGACTCACCTGTGATTCATTTCCATCGAAGGGAGAAGAAGAGGCGTCTATCGCCTATCGGCGGCGTGCATCGGCCTGCCGCTGCCCCTTCTCGTGCTGACCCGCGAACTCGCCGTTTCGGCGGCAGAACGGCAGGCAGGTCCTAATGCCAAGTCCGTAATAGCCGTCGACCCCTCGCCTCAACGTGTTTGCATACCAAAGGGGAGAGCGACCGCCGAGGGGTGGGGAGCCCTCCGTCCTCCCGCGTGCCCCCTCCTCCACCTTCTTCTTCGCCTCCTTTGCTGCTGTGCTGAAACTGCTTTATTTGTGTTCGTCTCCCGTCGCACCGCCCGATGTCCGCTTTCGTCTTCTTCTTCTCCGTCGTCGCCACTTCGCCTTCGGGGCTTCTTCGTCGAGGGGAGAGTCGCGTTTTTGTTGCGCCAACCCCGCCACACATAGCTGCTGCGGGCCTCCCAAATTTTTGGTTCTCACCATTCATTCGGCCTCCCTCGCCCTTCTTGGGAACGGAGATTGCCAGAAGACAGCCGGAAGGTGTGGGGCTTCCGGTGCGCGAACCGCGTTTTCGAGGTCGTCTTTGATGATACGAATTCATACATTTATTGTCGTCGATCTTGGCTATTTCCATTCTTGATTGATTCTTGACGACGATTTGATCATGTCGACCTTGCAAGCCCTCCGTGCTATCACGAGGCGTCACGCGTTTGCGCAGAAAGACGACGGTGGCGGCGGCCGCGAAGAAGACACGGCGGCACAAATGTCTTCTGGTTCCGTCTGGCCACTCGCGTATTTGCCTTGTGTCGACGATGCTGCTTTCGGCGGCTCCTCGTACGTTTTCAGCGCGAGCGGCTCATAGGTGAAGAGCGGAAATTTACCGCCTTCTGTACGGCGCTCGAGACGCTTCGTCTCTTTCGTACACATAAGAAGGAATTTCGACATCAAGGCTTAGAGAGAAGCGAGACAATCAAAACAGCATTGACCCAATCGCCGCATTGTTATTCATGAGCGTCCTATCTTTTCATTTGCTGCACGCTCCTTCGCTGAAAGGCTGACAGGCAGCTCTTCGTCGTGCTAGCCGTTTTTTCAACCGATTTCGTTCTTTGGAGCTGTTTAGTCGTTTTTCGAGGTCTGCGCAACAGTGGGGGGTTCGAGTATGAAAATTCGTCCCATCGCCACTCCCTCTTCCCATTGACGATGCTGAAATGGGAGTCGCACGCAGTCGAGTCGATACGATCTCGACCTCGGAAGGATGTGACGAACTCCCCGCAAACCCTCCCCTCTCCCCTTACCTCCGTCCTTTCCCTTCCTTCCCCCTCAAGTCCATTCTGACCCTCGATGACTCTCTCTCCTCTTGTTGTCTCTTATGAGTCAGTGTCCGAAAAGGAGGGATTTGGGGGAGGGAGAACGCATGCCCACTCGTGTGTTTCCTTTTCGAATCACGATCAGGAAAGAGCAAGGGATAAATGTTGAAAAATGTCGACGGCGGAGAGATTCACGAGGACGCCCCGTTGAACTGGTCGCTTGTCGGCTTGGGAGCGACGGCCACGGCCAGCTCACCGCCTCTTTCACGGGCGGCCGCAACACTTTGAAGCCGCGGTCTGGGAGAGGGAAAGCGCTGACCACTGGCATTGCCTCTCCTTCGATGGGCATGCCATCGGTCACTCGCTCGCCCCCACCCACCTTGCCCACCTCGACCTGGCGGCCTTGCTCGGCCCTCCTCGACCCACACACTATCTCACGCACGGTGGCCGCTCACGGCTCATCCCTTCTTTGTGTGCCTCGGTCCTCCGCTGGATAGAGCGTTCTCTCCTTCCCTCTCTCTCTCGGCCAAGACGACGCGCGACCTGGCCACTCGCCGGTCCGAGCGAGCGCGCGGCGACACCTCAGACGCCCGCCTTCCTTGGGTCGACTGCCTCCTCCTCCTCCGTGCATGCGACGCTCTCTCCCCTCGCCCTTCTCGTCTTTCCCTTCCTTCCCCGTCTCGTCTTCAAATCGTTCGCCGCGTTTCTTTCGATTTCAATTCGTGTTCATCGAGTATCGTTCGAGACGTCGCTTGCAGGGACGCGCACCGGCACGCACACTCCATCATGGGCTTGCCGGTCCCCGACGCCCTCTTCCTCGCCCTCCTCGCGCTCATGCTTCATGGCGCCGTCTGTAAGTGGCGTTCCGTTGACTTTGTCTGCCTCCCATAACGAGAGTGGAGAGAGAGAAGCTCTCAAAGAAGAAGAAGGCCAAGTGCCACAAGAGTGTTTTGCCCGTGGGGGAACAGGGCAAGGAGAGAGCAAGTGATACTCTTGTTTGGGCTTCTCACTGAGAGACACGAAGACAACTTATTCTCTCCTCACGTTCTTGCAGGTCAAATGCCGATGCAGCAAATCCCAGGCAATGCCCAAGTGAAGATCTCCGATCAGCCTTTTCCCGTAGCAAATGCTCAACAATTGAATCAGGTATGTCAACGTTCTTGAGTGCTCTATCCATCATCGCCTTCTTCTTGAGTCTTGGCTAATGGATGTTTTGCGCGTCTTCCACGCCAAATTACGAAATCGCATTCATTGTTTTGCTGCTGGGCAAGAAGTCATTGTTTTGATATCTGACGGCCTGGTGATGGATTCACCGTCTCCTCCTTGTCTAGGGCAGATTTCTATCACGGGAGCCTCAACCCCTCCAAAGACCAGGCCGCCATCTCGACCTTTATGATCACTTTCTTCGTCTTCTTCCCCTTCGATGTCTTCTTCAGGGGAGGCATTGATGGGTGGCTCGCTCATCGACGCTTCCGCTGCTCGCCCGGAAAACGGGGAAATTCCAACGGTGCAACACGCGCTGGTTGAGAGAAAGAGAAAGTGCGCATGTCGATTTCGTTCACGATTTCGTGCGTCGGCGGTGGTAAAAACGAGCATTGAGAGGTGTCAAGAGGTAGTCTGGTTCGCGCCCCGTCCGTTTCCTTTTGACAGCCGGTGTTGTGCATATTTGTTCCACTATGGCCTCGACGAACTCCCCTCAGGGCATTAAACTTGCCCTCGACGGTGGGGGGCAAGAAGGAAATTGAGACAATTTTCTTATTCCGCGGACACCTTGCCGTGCCACGCATGATGTGTCCTCCCAGCAATAATCAAATGTCCCTCTCTGAACAACAACAGATGCTGAGCGAGGAAGAGGTGCCTCTGGCACTGCGTGCATCGAGAATATCTAGGACACTTTCATTAATCACTCTCTTTATTCCCAAATCCTCCTGATAAGAGGAGAAGAAAGATGGAATGCGCGAAATGCGTCAAAACTGGCACCTCGACGGGGTGTCTAATGAATCCAAGTTCTCTTATCCCCCCCCCCCCCCCACCTTCTTGAGAGGAAGGAGACGTGATGAAAAGGAGGTCAAGCACGAGGAGGTTCTTCTTGCAGGTTATATGGACGATGCTCGGAACAACAACCAAGGAGACGATCTACTGCGTCAGCGAGTCGCCCGTCTCGCAGCTGCGCTTCAGCTGCGTGGACTGCCGCGAGAAGAACATCACCGACATGGTCGACGTTCTTAACTCGGCGCAGGACCTGACGCGGTCGGCTGGATTCCCCGTGAGTCCCTCTTTTTATGGGCTCTTTGTGTAATCTTACCCCATCGTGTTCCTCGTCGCGCCCATCCTAAAAGGCTCTTCCATAAGAGGGGGAAAGGGACAAGTGGCAAGTGCTCGGATTCCCCAACGCGTGCCGCCTCCCTCCTTTCATTGAGGAGGGTGCCGGCGCTGATCCCTCGTGACCTCCCCGCCTTGAGTTCCTTGCCCTCTTGATCCGCAAGAACAATCTGACCTGTCTCCTGCTGTGTGGAGAGAGCCTTGAGGTGTTAGCAATTGATTTCTTCCTTCCCCAGGTTGACCTTGTCATGACTCAACATCGTGCACTCATCAAGTGAAATGGACCTGTCCCTTCTTTCGAGGAAAGAAGTCTATCGCCCCGTTCCCAGTTCAATTTGCCTTGCAGCCCACCTTGCTCGTGTCCTTCTCCTTTCCCCCAACCTCGTCCTCATTAAGACGCACATCTCAGCCCTGTTCAAGGAAATTGGCGCGCTCACCTGGGGGGAGAGTGCGCAACAAACACAGTGGCCGTCCACAATGAGGGGACGACCTCCCGATGGCATTTGTCTGCCCTCTCCTCGGGACGCCTTTTCGTCTTTCATCGGGCCTCGAGAAGGCCGAATCACAAAAGAGACCCGGTGGTGTTCCGCGATGAGGGCATGCCCACACACTAATTGGCCGGGGTTCCAGAATTGGGCCGGCGCTTTTTTGAATGCCCTTGACGGGCCTCCTGTCGCTTTTGATCCGAGCAATGGCCGCTTTAATTGTTCCTCCGGTTAAGAAGAAACTGGAAAGAGTGGAATATCCTGGAGAGGGTGAAGTGTTGCGCTTTCTATTCAAGTGCAGTGATCCCATTCGAAGAAGAAAAGGCGAAATTGAGAGATTTCCATTTCAGACAGTCGCCTTGCGCAACGTGCCCGTGAATGTGAACTGGACGGGCGCGACGATCATCTGCCAAGCGGCCCTCGCAGGTGGCACCGTCGACTCGGCACCGGCTGTCATCGACGTTCGATATCTGAGAAATCCTCACGTTGTTGACAATAGCGGCCAGAGCCCGATCATTCTTGCCAACCAGGTATTCTTCACATTCAGAAAAGAACGCTCTTCTGCTAGGGTTATCGTTTCTACGTGGAATGCATCCGCGGTCCCGACGGCACCTGCCAGAGTGGCCGAAGAAAGACGTTGCGATGCGCCGTGCAAGCACATCCTCCAGCCACAACCTTCAAGTGGCTGAAGAATGGCGCGCTGACGGGGTGAGTTGTTCGGGCTTACAGACGCTCGTCTTTCCCGCCATCTCATGCCTGCTCCTGCCCCTTTTGTTCTCTTGACCTGAAGAAGGAGGGACACGTGAACAAACACCGTTGAAGAGTGTCTCTGAACGAGGGGGATCTTGCAGAGGCGCCGGAGCGGAACACACCGTTGGCCCCGAGTACATTGGACAGTCCATTCAGTGCTCGGCCAACAACGGCCTCTTCACGGATACAGAGATGCCAACCTCGCAAGCCGTCCAGATTGATCCATACTGTAAGAATCACATTCAATGAGAAACTGGAACAAATTTCAGCGGCTGCCCGTGTCCTGCAAGACAACTTTCAGCAGTTGCAAACTTCGCAACCATTCCAAGCTGGTAATCGACTTGACATCGGCTCGCAGATCAACCTCGGCTGCCAGGTCGAGGGCAATCCTCGGCCTGTGGTGTTCTGGCGACTAAGGCTCACCAATGGACAGGTTTGCGCTCTGGCAAGGTTGGAAGGAACGGGTCCCAGGTCGTGAACGCCGCTTGTCCGCAAGGATTCGAAGGACAGTACCAGGAAGTCACCGGAGACGGTCTTCGTGGTCAACCACCACTTGCACCGAACATGGTGGTAAGTGAAATTGTGAACTCAATGAGTCTCGTAGCGTTTGAACGCGCTTTGCTCGCTTCGAATTGCGAATTATTCTTTCTCCGGCCAATATTGGTGCTCTGCCTGCTCGTACGTCTCACAAGGAAGCCCCGAATGTGCGCCGGGTCTTGAAGCTCCAGCCGCGTCGACGTTGACCGTGCAAGTGCAAGGCGCGCCAATGCCCTCAGATGCTGAACCAACAGTCGAAGAGGTGATTGCCAAAATCGCGACTGAACTAGAAGTTTAGAATGCCCAACAAAATTCGGCTATTGTGACGGTGCATTACTGTGCCGAGCCGATGCCGCGTCCTCCACGTGAAATCTCTTTCCTCATCGATAGCAACGAGATTCAAGTCGGACAGACCTACCAGAACTACAAGTTCGAGAACACGGCGCAGAACAACACCGTTCCCAACTGCTACATGGCCCGGCTACGCATTCAGCCTGTTCATGAAGAGGACCAGAACAGAGTGATCCAACTCAAAGTCACGAACCAGTTCCGAACTACACAGTGAGTCTGTTTTTGTGTTGACTTGGTCGAGACGCTCTCTCTCTCTCTATTCTTGACCATCCAAGCATGTTTTCCCACCAGATGCAATGGGAACCCCCAAGTCCCCTCGCTCTTATCAAATGGTTTATGAGCGCGTTTTGCTGAGAGCGTGGAAATCAAAGAAAATGGCCGGGAGAGAGTCTTAGCACGACCTGTCACTCATCAAGACTTTCAAAGTAGTCGGACGGGAAAGAATTATCTCTCTCGTGATTACAAGTGCCCGAACGACTCATCGAATTTCAACACAAAAGTACATCAATGATTTCAGAATCCCCGTTCAACTGGACCAACTTCTCGGAGACGGAAGAGCCGCTGGCGCGAGGATCTCCGGCTGGTGGATCGCGCTCATCGTCGTCGCTGCCACTCTTCTCTTGCTCCTTTGCCTCATCGCCTTCTGTGTGAAGAGAAAACTTTTCTGCTTCAACAGTAAGTCTCCATTCTCATGCAAGAGTCTCTTTCTTTCCAGAAGTGAAGCAACCTCAAGACCACTACGGAGATGCGCGAGCCAAAGCCAAGTGGGTCACGTATATTTTTACGACTAATTTATGTCCCTTCCTCTCTCCTCCAAGATCCAAATAACGAGACCACATTGCAGCCTTAACGTCCGAGATGTCTACAGAGATGACGAGGGCCCGCGACTGTATGCCGGTGCAGAGGTAATGATGGATCGAGGAGGCAGCTCCTCCTTCTCGGATCGCGGTTCTGACCGCACCGCCTCCCCACCTCAATATCCTCTCCCTCAGGTGTACCTCAGTCGAGAAGCAGTCGTCTGAGGAGAAAGAGGCCACTGTATTTATTACTACTCCCGCATTTCTGCCTCCTCTCACATGTTCTCATTGCCAAAACCCACTATTTCTTTCGTTTCCTCCACCACACTCGGTGTTGTGTGTGATATGCCAGCAATATTCATCCTCCTCCTTCCCTTTTCATTTCAATCTCATCTCTCCTTTCCAGAACCCGTACGATGCGGCCGTCCACGCGGCATACTGCGACTCACGCATGTCCTCGGTCTAGTGACACTTTCCCCTCCCTTCCCGCCTCATTCCTCCTCTTTCGAAGTAACCAAAGCATAAGCTTCTTCTCCCTCTCACCAGTGACATTCCAAAAATTGAAACCAAATCCCTCAAGCAAATCCGTGACACCTCTGAAGACTTTCGAGTAACTCTTCCTTTCTCGCCAACCTTTCACTGCCTGACCTCCCTCCCCCCTCCTCCCCAAGTGAAGTCGTGAACACCGTTGGACCTCTGCTCGCTGTGACCGCACGCGTGCCGCAAGCCTCGTTCTCTCCCTTCCTTCCTCATCCTTCTTCTTCCTTGCTGACTTGCATTTCACTCTCATCGGCATCTCGTGGACGGTTAGTGTGTCTCCCTTCCTTCTTTAATTTCTATCGTGAGCTAAGTTGAAGACAACCGCAAAAGCACGCTCCCTGCACGAGTTTTCCCCTGTGCAATTCACAGTCACAACTTTCACAGTTTTCCCTACACAGCCAACAGCACGAATGCGCAACCTCTTCGATGTCAACTGTGTGTGAACTTGTTTTTTGTTTTTCAATTATTCCTTTTTTTCCTCTTTGTTTGCACGAGTTGTGCATAGATACCCTCAGAGGGTTCAAGCATGGCGCGCTGAGAATCTTTGAGTGTGACCTAATCGCTGCTCCCTCTTTCTCTCTTTCCTCCCCGCACTAGAGAAGGGTCCAATGTGCAAAGCGTGTTTTTGTGCGGCTGCCTTCAGCTTCAGCTTTCTATTTCTTCCCTTTGTATAAGCTGTCATCACGAACAAAACACTGAGAGGGGGTTTTCAGAAGCGAGCCAGCTACCACGAGGGACTGAACTTCGCCGAGTTGAACCTCAGCGAGAGGACGCCTGTTGTGGCAGCGGCATTGCCCATCGCCACGGACTATCGACGAGGAACACCGTCGATTGCACCGTCGATCAACAGTCAAGTGTAGTCAAGCGTCCCGTTCAAGCCTCTTCAAAGCGCCTCCACCAAGCACTCGCGGCTTCCCTCCCCATCCTCCCTTCTGTGACACTCGCGATCTCGAAATTTCTTCCTCCACTCTTCCCTTCCACACACATGTATATAGGCGATTAGACTTAGGAAGAAACAATCAGCAAACCCTTTGTCGCTTTTCCATGCAGCTTCAAGCACTCCCTCAAGTCACGGCTCCACGCCTTCCAGTTAGTTCCCGGACTTGCACCTTGTTGTCTCTGTCCGCGTCCCTGCGTCCTTTGCCCTCGTCTCTCTACTTAGTCCCCGGAAAAGAGGGCGCAATCACAGCTGCTTGAATGCCCTTCAGACCCCTTGAAACCGATATCACAGGCGATTTGTGTACTGTGAACAAGAGCGGCAGAGCGGTTGTCATCGACAAAGTTCACTTCTCCTTCTTCAAAACTAGACGATTCCGAGTTTGTCTTCTCCTCTCTCTCAATGAATTGCCACAACCCAATCCAACTCAGGAAGTCTTCTTTGAGCAAATGTTTTGCATTGTTTTGTACTCTTGCAAAAAACCACCGACGGGCCGTTTTCCCCTATTTGTTCAATGTGGAGTGGAAGCGTTGTTTTCACTTTCCTTCTTTTCTTTGAATGAATGCAGAGCATAGTGATAGAAACATTTCATCCTCCCGACTTCGCATTAGAATTCGTCAATCTTGTTGTCATATCACGTTGTTTTTCGAGAAAGACTTAACGGCTTCTTTCCTCTCTCTCTCTCTCTCTCGGATTCCTCCTAAATGCTCATGTGTAGCCCTTTCACTTCTTTCACTGTGCATCAATGAGAATGCCGTCCTACTTGTTCCAGTTGTTCTCAAAATGTGCTGTTTCTTCAGTGACGACTCGATTTGTCAAAAGGGTCCTCAGATTGTTTTCCCCTCATTGCAAACCCCCCAACAATGCATATTTGCCTGAATGTCAACGCATAAAATACGAATAATTTTATGGAGCCGGGTACACATCATCGCATCTCTCTGGGTCTGGACAATATGCCCATCGAATGGGAGGAAGGGGGGAGGAGGGTAAAGGCACGGAGATGATGGAAAAGGCATAAAAGGAAACATCACACACCGAGAAGGAGAAGAAGAGGTGAACAGAGATAGCGAAGTTAGAACTGAACTAGTGTTTCTTTTGCAAAGTGGTTGAGCTCGGAGGAGAATGAGGAGGAGGAGGAGGTGAAGAGGTTGATGGCGATAAAACTATGACGTCGATATAGCAATCGGGGTAGGCGTTTTACCAGTGACATAAATACACGGGTTCTGGAACACGGATCATGGAATGGAGTTGCGGCTTTCTGATCATATTGCAAATAAACAAAACAGTGTCGTTGGAGGTGATGTTGCTGTATTTAGACGAACTCGGGCTTCGGCTCGACGAGCTTCTCGTACTTGATGTCGTTGCCGTTTACCTTCTGTTTGAGGTTGTCGGCTGCACGGCTTACGACTGCAACAAGGGAATGGGTCATTTCCTCGAGTTTGTGACGCTCTCGTTTCGCAAGTCTCCCGCCAATAACCAAAAGGCGTGAGGACGCTCGCGCGTATCGTTGACACTTTGGTTTAGCGAGAACGATCCAGAGTTCTGTCCTTATCGAATGAGAGAGTGTGGAGAGGGGGGTGAGTGACTTTAGGCAAACATGAATCAGCCCTTCGACGGGGATCGATCCTGGGTCAAAACATTGCCCTCCTTCCGTACATATGACACAATCAATGCATAACTGCGAGATAAGAGAGAAGGACTCACAGCCAAGTTGTTCCGGGGTGAAGGCGGGAACGACGGTCACATGTCGCTGGTAGGTGTTCGTCGGTCGGCAGCAGAACTGGCGGAACGCGATGAGAGCCGCCACGAAGAGCGCGAAGAGCACAATTCGCCAGACGAAATGAACCACTGACAATTGTGAATCTTTTTCATGACTCCCTATGACGGAGTTCTTACTCTTGTAGTTGTTTCGCTTTCCGAAGTAGACTTCCTCTTCCTCGTCGCTCTCACTGCTGTCACTGTCAGAGTCGGAATCGCTGTCGCTTTCGCTGGAATAACGGGGACGAGGGGGAAGGCGCGGCGCCGCGATCTCCTCGCTGGAATCCTTGCTGTCCTCGCTGTCGTCGCTGTCATCCTGGTCGCGATTCTGAATGATGATGATCCTCGCGATGGGTTGTACCGAATCGTACGGCATTTCCTCGGCGCTCTCCTTCACATCCTTCTCCTCCTCCACCGACTCCGAATCACTGTCGTCGCTAAAGAACCAAGTTCAACTAATGAAGAAATGAACTAACGCGAGGTCCTCAAGTTCGATTTCTCGGATGGGAATGAGAGGACGGCTTGGCTCCTCGACAGACTCATCATCAGAGTCGTCGTCTTCCTCATCCCTCGAAGGGAGTGGTGGGAGGTCGTTCTCGCGGTCCTCCTCGCTACTGTCACTTTCCTCATCATCGTCAGCCACTGGAACGGCCTTCACGGCAATTTCTTCTTCATCATCGTCATCATCGCTGTCGTCCGTGTCCTCCTTGACGGCCTCTTCTTCCTGACTATCCGAGTCCTCGTCTTCTTGCTGTCTAGCAGCGATCTCTTTCTCGAAGTCCTTAGCCAAAACGGTATCATCATCTTCGTCGCTGTCATCCAAAAGATTGACATTGGCAACTCCGTCGAGGACCTTCGGCGCCTCTTCCTCCTCTCCGTCTTCTTCCGAGCTATCGACGATTTTCTCTATTTCATGGACGAGTGAGAAAGTGATGTGATTCTCACCGACGCGAAGCTTTGGCAGACCGTCCTCGAGGCGCTGTTTCCTTGTGCTTTCAATGCGCTGACGCAACATCTCGAAGAAGGTCAAACGTGGTTTCTCCTCGCCGCCTTCGCATTTCAGACTGTGACATTTCGAGTAATGGAACCGGGCACGAGGGCGAGCTTACATGTAGTCATCGTTGCGGATAACAAGAAAAGATCGGCACGAGGAGCAGAGGGTGTTGCTCATCTGCGAGCAAGCGATCCTCTCGTAGAAACCTTCGGGGCACTCGAAGCATTCGCTGCATTGGCCCGTGAAGGTGTTCAAGAATTCGCCCTGAAAGCCATGATTTCATCACAAGTATTGATGTTTTGTGCTAGCCAAGGGAATCGAAGCTTCCAGAATCGTTTGTCTTTCACAATGGACTCTGATAACAGCTGACCGGCTCACATAGAAAAGCTGCCACTCGAATCGCCTTATCACCTTCTTGCTACCCGTGGAGGTGAGGCAAAGAGAAGCACCACATGGCACGAATTGGTGTAGCATCTCCCCTCCACCACCGCAACAATTTCTCATCTTACAGCTTCGTCGTGGAAGAAATGTTTCTTCTTCTTCCTCTAGGATCAGAACAATGCGTAGCTTGAATCACGTCGGTCGAAACCAGAACGAAACGTCAGAAAGTCTCCTCACCCACCCCCCCGCAATGCTCGTGAACTTCTTGTTGATTGTTTTGTTGGGGACGCCCTTATGTAAATGACGCCCGCTTCCGGAGGCAAAACGACAAATTTGGCGCTGCTCGCAGGTAAACATGACGGGGGCGATCCCCCCGGCTGACATTACGTGGTGTCGGGGTTCATCGATCCTGAGCTTTGTGTCGCCTCAGCTGCGCTATCAGCGGATAGCGCAAGCGATGGCGGCGACGGCGTTATCACTCCTCGTCATGGGGAAAGAGACTCCTCTCCCCTCTTCAACCACAAGAGAGAGAGGGGACCCTTAGGTCGCCGTTTCACAACACGCAACCATTCTGGACCTCGCGACCAGTTTCTGACAGCTTCGAGATTCGGGAACGCTTAGTAAGCACGGGGTACTCGAAAAAAAGGGGGAGGGGGGCTTGTGACGTTCTGCGGCACCCACACGGCGGAGTTTTTTCCCCATTCGAAAATCCCCTTGAATGACTGGCCACTCTGGCGGCGATTATACGGTAAACGGGAAGTCAACAAGTCTGCAACGTACCTCCTCGCATTGCTTGTAGGTGCGTCGATCGGGAGCGCCTCCTTGAGCCACGTCGCTGTCGGTTGCCTGCAAAGAGAAAGAGATGGTCTCTGCTTGAGCAGCTGTTGACTTTCCACACTATTCACTATGACTCATTATTTGAGTAAACTTGTGGTAAACTCCATGTTGACAGGTTGTATAATGTTGAGTGTGCACATTTTTGTGAACCGTGCCTTGTCCTTCTTGCGTATCACAAATGCTTAGCTGAGCGTTTATAACTCTCTCGTTTTTCACCAAAGAAGGACAACGAAATTGTTTGGAAATCGGGATTGCAGTACATTCACACAAGAACTGGGTGCATAGAAGGAGGAGGAACGCGTTGGAAGTTGATTTGCCTGGGACCTGTGTATGCCGGGGAGAGGAAAAGCAGACAAATGAGACGATGAAGCCGACGTGCGGAGTACAGAGGGCGGGATTGAGAGAGATACAGAGAAGTAGGAGGCACTCATGCACACTTCACACGGCACGGCGCTACCGTTTCGATCGCGATCACGGGTTTTGGCGCAGCCAACCGAGAGAAGAGAGAAGAGTGTGTGTGCATGAGGAGAGAGTTCGAAGCGAGAGGGGCGAATTCTTTTTTCATTCGCAATGAAGAGAACTCGGAGGTTCGGCGAGGCAAATAATACCGACGACGGAGGGGTGTGAAGGCAAAGGAGAAGAGAAGCCTGGGCGATGCGCGAATGGCGAGATCTCTACGCGGACTTAGAAGGGTGTGAGTAGAGGAAGGAAGACAAGCTGAGGACACTCTCGGACAAACAAGAGGCGATGGGGATTTTGGTTCAATCATTGGCTTGGAAAAAGCGATGTCATCTTAACAAGAAGTAAATGCTCAAGCTTGTCACAAGAGAAGGAATCTCTAGAGTCCGTCAAAAGACTTGAACCAGGAATACTCGCAAAAAGACTTTGACGAGAGCCGGGACATGGTTGTGAACCAAAAAACGCTAATTGTTTGAAATATGACAAAAAAAACTATCTGAAACACATCATACCTGCACGGGCAAGAGAACTGCGGCAAATCCTATGAAGGCTGCGAACAGAAGGAGACGACGCGTCATAGTGCGCCGAGGGGGGATAGAAGAGGGGCGAGAGGTTGGTGGCGGAGGGTGGGAGGGCGGGCGGCAGAGACTGTGGAAGCGGGCGGGCAGACAACGCCGGCACGGTACGCCGCCCCTTTTATGCTCTCGTGATAAGCGCCTGGTGGTGGAGGTGGCGAGAGGGAGAAGGGGAGCGCTGTGCTGGACATTCAGGATTGGGGGACCAGATGAGTGGGAGTCACTTGTTGTCTTGTTGTTGACTGTCCAAAAATGGTCTTAAATCAAGCGTGGGATGGATGCCTTGTAGGACAAGGAGGCCCTCGCCAGGATGCCCCATAAGGGTTTTCTCATTTGCGTCCGTTAAGACAAGATATCTGAGAGACCAAAAGTCCTCGCGGCAATACCTTGGCCGAATCTTGGATTTTTATGCCAAGGGCACTACCCTGGACAACTTTTCACGCTGATCAAAACCTGATAAGCAGAATTGTTTATTTCGCAAACCTGACCGCGCTGCGACCAGGTCGA